>JAHBCN010010570.1:0-31331 GCA_019359885.1 Listronotus oregonensis | reverse complement strand
AAAAGGCGATAGAAAAACGAAGTAACCTACAATTACAATCAAATTTGGAGCCTTTTGCCAAAAATAAACTGCAAAAAAATGAAAACCGACCTGCATTAAGGTAAACAAACTAAATTATTAAAAACAAACCTAGGAATAAAAACTAACCGTGACAAACGACTGATTTTTTATTATATTGTCTACAAATTTATAAAATGAAAAAAAAAATAAGTTTTAATTATTTACAAAGATTCAAGTCAGATATAACTGCTATCATTCAATGACACACAAGCTAGAAAAGGAAAGATCTAATATCAGTTCATTCTGATTATTCGCGTTGTAAAGGCCAACAATAAAAAAGAAGAACGATGCAACGTTGCCGTCTTTCTAAGTACTCTTAGTTAAGTTGAAATAAAAATCTAATGGTGAAAGCGAAAACAATTTAGGTTACCCTTAATTTTAAGAGCTTCTTAATAAAGGTCTACTTAAGATACTTTTGGTGCAACCGGCCATAAGAAATATATCTAGCCCCTCTCTTAACCCGATTTACCGGGGGTGTAACCAATGTGGAAGGGTTGCTCCACCTCTTGCTAAGCTTTGGATTGGTGAGGGCAAGCTAGTGAATGCCTAAGTAGCAAAACCATCCGGGGGTATATAACAGCCCCCAATTTGCAAGTCAAGTCAAGTCAATGTCAAAAATAGGTAGATCACGGCAAATTACACTTTTTACACCTCCTATCGACGAGGTGTAATTTAATTCACACCAGTGTACTCCAATTTTGCAAAGGAACACAAAAATGTGGTGTATTTTGCACTGTTTATTGTCAAAGGAATGTAAAAGTGTAAAAAGTGTACTCTTTTGCCAGCAAAGGAATAGACCTAATATATTATAAATATACCTACTTAATAAACATAAAATGATTTTAGATCTTTTGTTTTAAAAAGGATAGATGGATTATAAATTATAAAGGGCAGTTAGTAATAAAATTTTTGTAAATAAGTAGTTTTACTGATACCTATGTATTAAATTAAAGCATTAATTTTTAAGGTAAATAAAGCAAATTTCGTCTACTCTAGATGAATCTAGCTACCGTGTAGTAGGCATGAATTATATTAAAGAGCCTGTTAAAAACTCTTAAGTTATGCCCTGTTGCCAAGAGTGTTCATTTTTACCTCTTTGTTAAATCTAACCCATTGTTAAGTCCATTGCTAACTTTAACAACGCGTTCATCACTCGGCCGTAAGTTTTGTAAAATTTAGTCACCAGTAAAATGTTTTTTAAAAAAAATGTTAAAAATAGTTTTTATATTCGTATGCAAGTCACCATCTAGAATCGTAGAAATGGTTGTAAAATAATATAATATGTAGGATTTTCCATTAAAAATAACTTTCGGTCTTCATTCTTTTTTGAGGTAATCTTTTTAAAATATTCTTTTAATATCCCATATATCCCTTCATGTATATGCATTCCACGTCGTTTAAAAGTTGTTTCCAGATTTTATATTAAAGTAGCATAAAATTACCTAAATAAAATCCTGCTTTTCTTTATACAGTTCACCAAGATAGTAGCCATTATTTTTTGTTACTCATCGTAAAGGACATATTAGGAACAGATTACTCAATGGTATTATTTTACAAGAGAACGAAACAAAAAAATTAATAAATTATTTGTAAAACTTCCTTATTACATTTATGATTTTTCTAAATTATAAATCTGATGCTACTTCACGTTTTAATTTCCATGTTATGTCTATGGTAAATTTACACACATAAATATTGACTTAAGATTTAATCTTCCTATTATTGGTAATTCTCAATTGGCATTCTATTGCACATATATCTAAGAGCATTGGCAAATACTGGTTCAATTACTTGTAGTATTAAGCCATTACGCTGACTTTATGGCTTATATCTTGTAATTGTCGGCAATTTGCGTGACTTTATGAATTACGTAAAACTTATTCATAACAAGGTACATAAAATGTGGTTAAAATGTACGTATTAAAGAGAAAGTAATGATAGTAATAATTGTATATTAATAATCAAGCTACAAGAAAAGACCTTAAAATACTGCAAATATAGTTAAGGCAAAACTTTACAACTGCTAAACATTACTAATATTCCTAACCTAAAAAAGGTTATAAAATTATTCTAATATTGAAAATTTTAATTAAATTAATGTGTGACCATTTTTTAACAATTAATTAAAAAACAGTTTACTTTGCAAGGAAATGGGACATTAAAAAATACATACCTTTAAATTGAAAAAAAAAATCTACGCCAAAACAGGGCCTTATGTGTTAAGGTAACATCTAAAAGATTATTTTTTTCTTAATAGAGCGAGAGCTGGCTGCAAAAAACCTGGCCTATCGAGTAACCGGATGAAATATGTTTTAAATAATACTACTCACTGTATCTATTGAAAAAATCATTTAGTGCCAGTATTTGCCCTGGCACTAAATGCACTGGTGCATAAAATTGCTATGTTTTTTCTAAGGTAAATTTTTTGGACATGAACTGTACCAATCGAGTAACCGCTTGAATTTAATTTTAAAATTTAGTTTTAAATAAATAAAAAATAATTATAAATAAGTGTCCCGCTAAATCTGGTGCTAACTCCATGGCACGACACTTTTTTTATTTTTTTTTTTTTTTTGTTGCGTTACTGTACCCATCAAGTAACCGCTTTAAACTATAATCAAATTAAAGTTTAAATATTTCTTATTAAAAAAATACATTAGTGCAAAGATAATACTACTACGGATAAGATGAACCATTCAATGCTATATTTTTGATACCCCTAATGGACTCTGGCTAACGCGAGCCGATGTTCATCGAGAGATTTTCGCGCTATCCTTGAACGAAAGTTAAACAGTGTTGCCGGCAGGCCTTTACTATTGGTGATGAAACGCGACTAGAAAATACACAATCCGTTTAGCCGCCCGCTTTCGCTACTTCGTGTTCCGAATAAGGTACAAGCGACAGACATTGGCAATGTCGCACATGGTTTCGTACCATTTTTATTGCGCTTTTTTTGGTGAAAACCACATCATCCGCATTTTTTGCCTTAAATAATAATACTTAAAGTATATTTTACAGTGCAAATTTAAAAATCGTCCAATTATGTGGGTGATTTTCTTTACCAGACCCAAAAATGTAATATGTAAGTAGTTATTTAGGCGCTTCATTATTATCATTTTTCGTAAATTTAATCCATTTTCGCCAAATCTTTAATAATGTTATTGCCGGAACGAGATTTACACTCCTTACAACATTTTAGGTCTTCTTTCACACAAGTACATGTTGGAAATTCAATTTTGGGTGGACATAAAGCCTTGCACTACGTATTATGGCAGCAGCTCTTAATAAAGTTTAAATTTTGGACATTTCTTTAAGAAGTAAGAGATCTATCTGAACATCACTACCAATACTCGCAGAAGGGGTAGATATTGTCGAACTATTTTCGGATAGGTTCGGAAACCGTTTTCCTATTTTTGTGCGATTTTATGTTTCTTTCAGGGATGTAGTGGCTATAACATAATTTATGATATTTCTCAATCAAATAAATCTTCATAGCCACCTAATTTAGATACCATATTAATGTCGTTTCTATTCCTGGCAGCTTTATTATTTTTTTGATAGGTAGCTTTTCTAATACCTAAAAAGATTCAGTACTATGTAAAAAAATAAATACCCAAAAACATTATTTATAAGGATAAAATTGAAATTATAGGTACCAACTATACTGTGTAGGTACATAATAATATTTAAATTACTTGTTAAAACAGACTTTTTATTTAACTTTTCTTATTTTTAATTTTACTATTGTTTCAAAAAAAACACATTTTTCTAATATTGAAACTATCGCATTTAAGTTTATTGTCACAATAATTGAATTTTGAAATTATGATAATAGTTTTGAGAATCTGTGTAAGATTTACGACAGTCTTTTTGATATTTTATTTTAATTTCGCCATTTAAAATATCATTTTTTTGACAGAATATTTTTTGCTAGATTGTCCTGCCTTTTTTCAGCACTTGATAGTAATGATAACTACCCTTGTATTCTAGGTCTTTGTAAAACAGATTTCTAGCCATCATAAACAATTTTCTTACAAATAATTCGCCTCATTGTTTCAAATTCTAAATACATACAGCACACTCTAAATTTCAACAACCACCACTACTAATGTATTACTACGCACGCTATCCGCATGCGGGGCTATTGGGTCCCGATAATACTTTTTTACGTCTGAAAAAAAAATCGCTGTTGCCAAACGATACACTCTAGGAAAAAAATTTTTTTCAAAAACTTTTGTTATTAATTGGCTATATTTTCTTCGCTGCATGTATGAAAATATTTTCAAAAATAAAAAAGTTTATCGATTGGCGAAAATTTCAATACAAAAAATATATATTTTCAGTTTATCTGATTTTTAAAGGAATGAAAGTGCAAATTGTGCCCAAACAGTTTATAAGGTTAAAAGCGCTACAGTGTGAGCTTTAATTTGACACAAACATTTTTTTGGTGTCTTTGATAGTTTTAAAGTTATGGCGGTGGAAACGGAAAAAAATATATTTTTTTTAAATTAAAAAAAAAATCACTTTTTATTAATTTAAAAAGTTCGAGACCACAAAAAAATGTCGTAAAATACAATTTTATGTGCCCGGTGACATACTTAAGGGAACCTAACTGGTTTGACCTGGTTCTACGCCAAAAAAAAAACGACACAATAGACTTTTATGAAATCACTCGGCTATAATGTGTTATTATTAAAACAACTGAAACTACGATGTTTATTATTTACCCAAGTAATTAGAAGGTTTGACAAATTATATCCTTTATGGCGGACTTTATTTAAATTTGGTTTCTGACATGGCGTGCTACGATATAATTTGTACAAAAAATGCGATTTTAAGAATTCAATGGCTGCCTGCGTCCACTTACGGAAAATGCACTTAAATTGAAATAACTCTGCTATTTATCATTTTTGGAAAAAAATGTTAATAACTAATTGTATAGAAAATTACATTCTCTATCGAATTAATGCAACAAATACAGGGTGTTGCATTTAAAAAAAGTATATTTTTGTGAATAACTCGTAAATCTGATGTTCATTTGTTTTTCTATTATCGTCATTGTAATCAGCGTAAAAATGTACACAACTTTGCAAATTTAGCCTAACTTGTATCTCGTATAATAAAAAAGTTAGCAATAATGCCGACTTAATTTTGAACACGGTGTATATTTCGATTTAGGGAAACCAACTAACAGGTGTTTTAATCGTAGGTATTCGAATGACCACGAATAAATAGACTCAATGTTTATTTCTATTTAACAAACAAGGAAATTATTAAGGGTAATAAATGGTCAAGGCTCGCTAGGCTCGCGCGTTAACCTCAACCCCTAATAATACCATAACCGTTGGTCGCTAGTGTTATGTCTTTTTGTCAATGTATTGTGTTAAAAAATAATATTTTTTTTTTGGGATTTAACTCGGTTTTTGGCAACCAACCAGACCAATGCCAATATCGATATTCGAATGATAAGGTTATGTAGGTAAAAAATACCGAATGAAAACAATAGTTCATGTATATTTAGGTGCGTTTACTAAAATCGTTTATTAACATAAAATCATGCAAAAATGAGCACTAATTTTAGATCATGCCGTGATAAGTTCTGGTTAGTGCCAATTTGTTTTGGTTAAATGCCTAAATCCGATTAATAACTCCTATAAATTTTCTGGGTCCATTTTTTTGTATGTTTCCTATATGTATACTCTGTCGCCCAAATAAATAGTTGCTGTCTCATGCCATTTAGATTATGTGACTGTTTCTAGATAGGGTTTTCATGTGGTCTTTTTGAAATCCAGGACACGAGTCCAAAAATCCGGACAAATCCGGACCGTTAAAAAATTTTTAAAATAAATTAAAATAAAAATATTTTTAAAAACTTATTTAAATAAGTATTCCATTGTACACAAAAATACATTATAATTATTAAACCCAAATTGAAGACATATTAGCCCTATATGGTACCTAGTGATTTTCGGATATCCGGTATCCGTACCCGTTGCTTTTCTCGCAGATCTTTTACAGATCTTTTACCTTAATAATTTCTAATTGACAGGATGAAATACTATAGGTGATTAGGTAGAAAAGAAAACTATTAAATTCCATTCAAAGTATATTTTAAATTTCGCACATTTTTCATTTATTATCTCAAAATAATTCCAAATTACACTAGAAAACTTTTTAGTAAACACTATTTCAACTCTTGTACCAAAATCATACACAAACGTTATCTGCGCGGCCCAGTGTCACTAAACAATAAACAAAACAAAAGTAATATCCGCGCAATAGGCCTTTTCATCATGTGACAAGCGCAAGCGCAGTCGCCATGTTGAAATAGCGGCAATTCAAAAGTTTCGTACTGTTTTGATCGAAAATGGCTGGGAATGTAGTATTATCTCCCCAATTAAATCATTTACTGGAAAAAATCGTTGATGGTGCTTCACTGATTTATAATTCAGTTGAAGCCCATAATTGTACGCAATTAAAAAGGTGGTTTAAATGTCATGGATGTCTTTAAAAAGGAAAAAAAAGTGAGCTGATTAAGAGGTTAGGCATCATTACTTCTTTACTATACAAAAAGTGTCTATAATTTTATTCTAATTAGGCCTACCACATATAGACAATTATTATATTGATTACATTGTATTGCATTTAAATGATTTATAGCGTGTATCACTCTTACATACTTCATAACAACACCACTTCTTCGTTCCTTTTCGTACTGATATCATTGTAATAATCGATTAAAAAAACCTATTTGCTAATTAAGGCACTTTTTTCTTTATTTTCGTATTTATTTTCTTCAATAACTATACTTTCTTTAGTATTTTTTTATTTTAATTATGTTTTTACAGGCCCTTTAACATGCTTGTTTACAAAAAACAGTACGAAAAAAATGGCTGATACTGACGCATGCGCACAAAAAAAAATGTGATGAAAAGGCCTATGCAAGTCGAAACATGTCCTGCCTGTCGTTCCGGTGGGCGTGACGTCTAACTATGGTTTCAAAGTCTCGCGCGCCGACACCGATTAAGTAAGAAAATAAAGATCCGTTTCCGTATCTGTATCCGCGAATCTTGACACCAAATATCCGTATTGGGATCCGTGTCCGTGGATATACATTTTTGATGATCCGGCACATCACTAATGGTAAAATACAACATAAAATTCTTAGGTATAGCAACATAAAACATAAAATAATATAAATATATAAATATATAAATAAATATTTTTTTAAACTTTATATCTATCTAAATTCCAGGCTTTATTAAGATAAAACTATTTTCTGGTAATAATATCAAGTCATAAACCTTAGAACAGGTCATATCAAAATTAAATATGGTCATTCTTATGTCTTTTATGTTAGTGTTAGCCTATTTCGATCTTTTGTCCACTGAGCTGCAATTAACGAAAATATTTGCTCCACATTTGCATTATGGGCAGTAACGGCAAAAAAGAATTCGCATAATTTTAACAATTCTGAAAAAACTTTAATGGACGAGCAATGCTGAAAATAAATTGACCACTTTTTGTGGGATAAAAAATTATGTTGTTCTACAGTAAAACATTTAGAAATATATTTTTTTAGCAAGGAAAACTGATCAAAACATTTTGCATCATCTATGCTAATTCCCTTTCCTTAAAGATAATTAAGACATGGTAGAATGTCTTTTACCCAGTCAATTGCATCTAACAATAAGTATTTTTAAGTTCATCCACTTAAAGCAGTCAAATTGTTCAATATGTTTTATCCATTTTTCTATATTTTACAAACGAATTAACAAGGTTGACCTATTTTAATTGTATTTGCAAATTTCGGCGTTTTCCCGGACCTATATTTAAAATGCGGCCGGACGTCCCCGGACACCTTGAAAACCCAGACATGTCCGGGTAAATCCAGACGTATGGAAACCCTATTTCTAGATGGCGTTATTGTAATAAATATTATATTTATTGAATTGTATATTAAATGCATCATCAAAGAGAAAATTATATTTGCAAAAAAAAACAAGTAAGCACCTTTATTCGATATCTTTATTTATTACAGATTTTTTGCCAAGTAAATAAACAATACCAACAAATAGTTATTAATTAAAAAGTTTCGGGCTTAAGCATTCAATGCCAAAAAAATAATTTTTGTTTACCTTTGAGATTTTGTGGCACTCTCACAATGTGTCAGTCATAATGAGTTTACACTTCATTTAGGCTTAGGACTAATCCAATTCAAGTGACAAAATTTAAAGTCTCTTTAAAAGCCATCGTGCTAAAACAACATTTAATTTATTACTTATGCCATTTTACTGAATATTATTTTTGTTTAAATTAGGTTTAAAAACAATTTTATAATAAACTTATAAATGAAAAAAATGTTAAAATAATACAGTTGGTCGGTAAAAAATATAGAAAAAATGTCTCAGAAAACAATTGTTAATAGGAAGTAAGTAACAGTTTAAAGTTCAGGAAACGAATTTGGAAATTTTTTCAAACTGCATAGAATGAAATTTTGTCAGTAGGTGGGGAATAGATCAAGGATCAAAATCTTTATTATGCTGAAGGGCGCCCTTACCTTGGGGGTGGTTGCCAAACCATCTTGGGGATACAATTTTTAAATATTTTTTGACCACAGAAATCAATAAAAACATAATTTCTAAGTAAAAAATGTTGTATGCATTTCTTTTGTAAAATGCATACGTTTTGAGTTATTCGCCATCGAAAGTCGGAGTTTTTCGTCGATAAAATGAACGCCAACGTTTTTAATCGTTTTTTTGCAAATAACTAAATAAATTTGTATTTTATCAAAAAAACTGTAGATAACAAAAGTGCAGCTTTAAATAATACGAAAAAATGGTTTTTTGCAAGTGCTGTGGGATCAATACAAACCAAGTTTTGGTTTGTTAAATGTTAGCTGTTCATCAAACAAAAAATTCCAGAGTTTCAAATGCAAATAACGCAAAATCTACATATTTTTGGAGGAAAACTAATAATACATTTTTTAAAGCATTTGCAAAGACCTTTTTTTTTTAAAAAAAGATATATATCATGTGAATTTAGTGAGTTATGATTAAAACAAGGTTAGACCAAAATTTTTTGAGTGCAAAAATATTTGAAAACAACAAAAATGAGTCGTAGCCCTTTTTCAATTCTCTTTATCTATGTACCATAAATACATTCAAAAATGTTTAAATTGATTAATTTTGAATAAAATAAAGCTGCAAGTAAAAATCAAATTTCAGAATTTAAATAAAAAATTACCTTTTCTTCAAAATAACTCGAAAACTAAGGGAGATACGTAAAAATGACTAAGGAATCAAATTGTAACTTTTTGAATTACAAACATTTTGCTTATTTTTTAACTTACCCATTGATAGAAATTAAGTGAGATATAAACGTTTAAAACGCGTGTGTCTAGCCAAGCACTACCTTGTTTCAGCCCTTTAAACTCAGCCCTTTAAAAAAGAAGGGGTTTAAAATTGTTTAAATATATAGGACCTTATGGCTCTTGAAAAAAACTAACATTTTTAAACTTTTTATTATAGAAACTGAAGGAGTTATGCAAAAAAACAATTTTTTGAAGCATACCTACTTGGGTTTGCTTTTAAAGGTTGAAATACTTCAACTAATATTTTAAAGATTAAACATTTATTATTATACTTATTTAAGCCAAGTTTTACTTGTTTTAAGCTTTAATATAATAGTGAAGTTTTAAAGGTTTTAGTAATAAGGGGGAGTTTTCACCCCCTTAAAAATAAAAAAGCGCTCATCGGCTTGATGCACACTTTAAGGGCGAGTCGAACCTAATTCCAACTTTTTATGCGGTTTTGTACTATTTTTTGCATTGTAATTTTGTAAGGGGTGGATTCTTAAGGATTAAAAAATTATAAAGTTAAATTAGTGATACTTTCGAGCAGCAACATTTTTTAATTACAATATGTGACAAATTGTTAATTTTTCTAGGATAAATTTTTTTTTACTAAACCATAATAGCATAATAACAATAAGGGTTAATTTTTAAGGGTTGAAATAAATTAACTAAAGTTTTAAAAATTAAATACTTATTTTTCAACTTAGTTAAGCCTAATTTTAGGTTGACTTAAGCTTTATTATGAAAGTTTTGAAGGTTTTTGCAATAAGGGGTAGTGTTCACCCCTAAAAAATAAAGAGCGCTCATCGGAATAGTATAGATTTTGAATAGAAGGGTAAGTTAACCTTAATCCCAAATTTTCATCCAAATCCATGCATTTTGAAAAAATTGCCAGGTTTTGCACTTTTTAGCTTTGTTTCCTGGACTATTGGTATGGTTATTTATTTTTTACAAGCCCGCAACCAATGTAGAACAAAATAAACAGAATTTGGAAAATTGAGCCCCAGAAAACAAAACAGATTAAATAGATTATTCAAAGTGAGTTTAGTTAAACCCAAAATTATATTTAAAAAGATAACTACTAATTTATTTGTGTTAACCTTTATCTTCCCTTATTACACGAATTTCTTGCTGTTCCCACACCCATCCAAAAATAATATGTATTTTACTGAAAAAATTGTTTTTAAGTTTATTCTAAACAGCTTTTTTGCGAATGGAACTGGGCTAAATTAAAAGTTTAATTAATTAAATATAAATAAATTATAATTTTTTTGAATATTTTGCAAAAAAACACAAGTTTAAATCTTAAAAGGCTTCTAGAGTAAACAGTGGAATTAGAACTGCAACTTTGCAGATCTGGAAATATGGTCGAATTCTAGATACAACTTTAATAAAATGTGGCTACCTATTCCAAAAGGAAATTACGAATGCGCCATATTTTCTTCTTAAAAATATGTTTTATTATCGCTGGTTTACCTTAAAAAGTAAAACCCCTAAAAGAGGAATAAGACCGGTTGCGCTGTGTATGTTACTTCTACTTTAAAGGATATTTTGGTTCCATAAATTATGTTCTTTTTTTTTTCTAAAGATTATATATCAGAGAAAGATAGCAATATTAAAATATAAATTTTTACTTGATAAAAATACCTGAGGTCACGGTAACTTCCATGGATTTTTTTATATTTTTTTTATGTATATACAAAGTTTTTTAAAAGTCCCGAAACGATCTCGTTTTTTGGAAAGGACAGAAGGAAATAATGTAAAAAAGTAGGCATTTCGTTTTTTATATATATAAAGGGCAGTTTATTTTTATTAAAATAAATATAGCGCCTCGCTATTACTAAAACTTCCAAATGTCATAACTTTATTATAAGAGGTTTTTGAGATATGGCACTAACTGGAACTGTCTTGTGTTCTACAGACTGCATGGTTTTATGATACGCCCAATTCGATGATAATATTTGTAATATTGCCAAGTAGACACTTAAAAAAAAGTAGGCAAAGTTATTTCCTTAAAAATGACGAGTTTCTATATTTTAAACACTACAAGGAATGCATTTCTGACATTTAAGTAATAACGGTGCGCTTAATTTATTACATCAAAAACAAACCGGGCTTTTTGTTTAAAAAAGCAAACTAATTTATCTTTAAGAGTGTACACAAACCGCTATGTTCTCCTTTTACATTCCAGGTTCCTCTAATGCCACTAATATACTCAATATCCATATTTACTTATTTTTGATAAAAAACATTTACAATCCCCAAAAATACCCCACAACACAAAAAATTAATAATGAAAATGACCAGTATTTAATACTATAGTTATACCAATATAACAATTTAAGAGTAGGTTAAAAATAATTTTAATACGGGTATTGTAAAATTTAGTTTGTATTTTAAAACTCTTTATTTTTAAATTTATTTAGACACATAAAATATATTTTTTAACGTTTTATTTAAGTAAATGAACGATGAAAGGGAGAAAACTAAGTAATGACAATTAACCCAGTTTCCGGCATGCAAAAAAGTAATTTACATAGATTTAATAGTCTTTAAGATCCACTCCAGTTACTCGACTGCAAGGGCATATCGTTACAGATAGCACTTATTTGCCAATTACAACTCCATTTAAAGAGGGTCAATCTGATAAACTCTACATTTTAAAAAGAAGTCTAAATAATATTTTACAAAACAGTTCCCGGTGTCGGGACAAATATTAGGAATGCATGTTTTTATTTTTACCATTATAAGACTTAGACAGATGATAAAAAGAGTTATATAAAATTAGCGACTGTTTAGATTTATTAAAAGATATATTTTTTCCAAAAATATACATTTTTAATTTTAATTTTTATAATATCACTACAGTAGTTATAATGATATTAAAAAATTAATTATACGAACTAAAGCAGCTTCTTCTTTTTTACAGTGTGGTATTTTTAGATTTTAAATGTGGTGTTTCTAAATTATTAGTTTTTAGGTACTCGCTATAAAATGTTATTGTTGTAAGAAATATAGAAAACATTTAAAAAATTAAGAAAATGCAATAGACTTAGACTATAATTTCTCCTATTACAACTACCAATAGAGCAACAACGACTCTCACTCTCAGTTATTTCTTTACAGTTCATCTGCAGAAGCCCCAAACCTCCCACTTTTTTAATATTGCAAAAAATTTCAGACTAATTCCTTTTATGAAAATATTAAAAAGTTCCTATAGACATATGTCCTAAACTTCTTAAATTTTCAACCACGGCACACAAGCGAAATTCGGGGAAACCCCGGCCATAAATCGGAAATACCAACTTCGCAATTAAGGCCTATTCTGAGTATAATTTAATTATCTAGTTACCTGGGTATAATAAACAATCACCCTTTTATTTTTAGTCTTGTCACTTGCAGAAATATTTTAGTTGAAAGCTGATGTTCGTGGAGACTATTTCATTGTGATTCAAAAGCGCCTGTGAAAATTAGTAATTTATATTCAGTTTTTCGGCAAAGTGTGGGTGAAAATTTTGTAAAGTAACTATGGAGCCTATTGCTGGTGGTAAGTAGAATATTAAAAATAATATTTATTTAAAATATTTCTTTACGTTTTTTTATACTGGTGTTCTGAAAAGTTAACAATTAATTTTTTTTTAATTTCAATTTTTCACTTTTTGCTAAAGTAAAAGTATGATTTCCCGTAATTTCCCGCATTTAAATTAGCTTTAAATTATTGTTTAATAAGTCCTTTGTAAGATCCCATCTTAAGTTGCTGCGATAATTTGCGATCTTGACGAGAAAATATTTTTAAAGATTTATGGTCTGGGTCCAAATTCGTATAAAATGTAGGTCCCAAACGCAACAAATAATTTTCTCCTACTAACTTAAAGAATAAATCAATTTTTATAAAATAAAACATTATTTTATAGAAAATTAAATAGAGAAATAAAAAAATTGCCATATGGGTTTAAAATTCAATATGGCGACCAATTTTAAATGGCGAAATCTTATTAAAATATATTGTTTTAATTACATTGAACTAAGAATTAAAGAAACAGTTTTAACAATCATTCATGTAGTTTCAAAATATAAATTATAATCCAAACAGCTATTGATAATGTAGTTTTTTAGAATTAACATTCAATTCTTCAAGCTACGGTCTCAATTTTGGAAGATTTTTCTAATGTAATTTGAAGTACCATTGATTGCAAAGTATAATCTGTACAAATATTATAAAGAGGAAAGATTTGATTGTTTGTTTGAATTGAATAGGCTCCGAAACTACTGGATCGATTTAAAAAATTCTTTTACCATTAGAATCCTACATTATCCCCGATGAACATAGGCTATTGCTAGTAATAAAATAATTAACAAAATTACAACTTATTTTTTCAGGGTCTGCAACAAAATCTGCTTTGTTTAAAAGAAGCCAACTTGTCAATTGGTTAAGAATTTGTCAGTCCAAGGAAAGAATGGAGCAGTGTCGTTATTTGGCAGAAAAAGTGACCTCTACCATGCGAGTTGAACGCTTGTCAGAAGAGTCTTCAAAAGTCTTATATAAATTCATCGAGAAATATGACACAAAATGGTCAACAGCATCAAGAAATAAAACTGCATTTGAAAATAAAAATCGAGATTGGTTAAATATTGAGTTGGAGTTTTCTTCGTCAATGAATGAAGCTCAACCAGCCGAAATGCAGGATACAACTTCATCGAGTAGAGGGAGGCCATTCACTGGATTTTTAGATTTGAGTGAACGATCAAAAAGAAGAAGAACTGAACCGTTGCGAGCAGATCGAAGCCCGGAAGAACTAACATTTGCTGCTCAAATGAAGTTTAGGTCCGAAGGTAAACTGGATGAAGCAGATGTGTTAAATAATGTTGCATTCTCAACACCAACCCGTGCATCAAAATATAAAAAATCTCTTCAAAAAGAATGTGAAATACCATTTGCAGCGGACGAAGCCTTATCGCTTTTTGTAGAGGCTAAATTGACAAAATTTCAATATAATCTAATAAGAAATTCGGCAAAAAGCCATAAGTCAACTCTTTATCCTAATTATGAGTCCGTAACTGCCGCGAAAAAAGATGCTACCCAGAAAACCTAAACATTTCTGAAGATGTAGCTGAAGTGCCTCTTCAAAGTTTGCTGGATCATACATCTTTAAGGTTATTTGAGTCCCTAAAAGAAGTTTTAAATTCTTTAAACCATATTAAATTATAATAATTTACATTTAATTTGCAAATGGGGGTGTGACGGGAGTTCTGGGTGAGTCAATACAAACAGCAGTTTGTAGAGTCCAATATTTCAGATGCTAATATCTTTTTAACATCAATGGTGCCAATCCAGCTCATTAACGGGGACCCGAAATCAAAAGATAAGTTTGTAATCTGGGAAAATCCCAGACCTTCCTCCACACGATTCTGTAGACCTCTTAGAGTCCAGTTTAGGCACGAAACAACAGAGCTATCAGTGAGAGAAAAGCAATATTTTGACCAACAAATTTCAGATTTGCAACCAACAAAGCTTGATATTCAAGGAAACGATGTATTTTTAAAATACATTTTATATTTTACAATGATAGATGGCAAATTGTGTAATGCTGTAACTGAAAATACTTCAACTCAGAGATGCTATTTGTGTAATCTAACATCCAAAGATTTTAACAATATCGAGAAGATTTTAAAACAGGAAATTACTGACGAATCTAGATATCAATTTGGTTTGTCATCTTTACATGCTTGGATTCGTTTTTTTGAGTGTTTGCTGCATCTATCTTATAAGATGGAATTTAAGCAATGGCAAGCGCGAGGCCAGGAAAACAAAGAAAAACTTGCAAATGCCAAAAAACGAATCCAAGACTTATTTTTTAAAGAAATGGGACTATTGGTTGATAGACCAAAACCTGGTTTTGGAAGTACTAATGACGGCAACACTGCTCGCCGTTTTTTTGAGAATGCTGCTAAATCTTCGGAAATTACAGGCATTGATCAAGATTTGATATTTAGATTCAGAGTAATTTTATTAACAATTTCTAGTGGTTTTCATATAAAAATTGATAGTTTTAAGGACTACTGTCATGAGACGGCCAGAAAATTTGTAGAATTGTATCCGTGGTACAATATGCCAACTTCCGTCCATAAAATCTTAATGCACAGTTCTGATATAATATCATATTTTATGGTTCCAATTGGGAAACTTGGCGAGGAAGCCCAGGAATCAAGAAACAAAGATATTAAAAGATTCAGAGAATTTCATGCACGGAAGTTTTCAAGAAAACAAAACATGGAGGATATATTTTGTAATCTTTTAATATCTTCTGATCCTTTAATCTCCAATATGAAAAAATCATCTGCTAAAAAGCTTAAACAGTACCCTTCAAAAGTTTTGGCATTTTTTGATGAACCAACAGTTTCTGCTGATGAAAGTGATAGTGAAGATATTGATTGATTTTAATTATTAAGATAGGTTAGGCTTTATTATTATTACAAAGTTATTGTTAAGTGAGGTCTGTATATACTTTACATACTTAAATATATTACACTTAACATGTATTTTAAATTGCTCTTATTTTTACACACAAAAGTTAGTTATAAAATTAAATAGAACAAAAACAAACAAATCACAACTTTATTTAATTTATAATAAGCAATTTTATTAACCTCAGGTATATCAAAAGTCTTGTCATTTTGGATTTTATTTCAAAAATTTTCAGTCAAAAAGCGTTTATTTCAGCGCAGATTGAAGTCGGATTGAGGCACTCAACAGTGACAAAGGCAAGTCAATTTGGAAAAAATGCAGGATTAACTATCTCAATCCTACAATTCTGTTAAAATAGTTTACCTCTCTCTCTGTTAAGTGCCTCAATCCAACTTCAATTCGAGCCGAAATAAACGCTCTTATTATGAATTTTAAAATCTTAACTGCTTAAATTGTTAAAATAATAACAGTCTAATAATAATAGTAACATTTTTCATAGAGGTTTATTTTTTTAAGGAAATAGGTACTTACACAGCGCTTATTTAATGCAATAAATGAACCCAAGGGGAGGGGGGGCTTTAAAAAATGTTTAAATGAACGTGTTATCTTAGTTTTAACATTTTCTTACGATTAAACATGTTTGTGATTCATATCAGCACCACTACTATTTATGGCCGGCTTTTCCCCGATTTTCGCCTGTGTGCACGGGGCGGTAAATTTTTAAGAAAAAAAAAATTATTTTATAAATGTGGGTAAACACAGACGCATAAAATTTTGAGTAGATGTGTTCATTTCCCAAAGCTTTTTTAACATAATATTTGTAATTATTTACTACCCTGAGGAAAGTTGAAATCTGGAACTTTCAATGTGTTTTCCCTGTATCTTTTCCTGGGGTTGAAAGTTTGCAATTTAAGAAATGATTTTTGAAGGCTTTATTCAATTATAAACTTTTTTTCTTGTGCATTTTGTTCGTAAATGGTGCCGTTTTTGAGAAAAAAATTAAATACCTGTCTGCAATACAAGTAAGCGATATAAAACAATACAATGCAGATTTTAAGCCTTTTCCAGAGTACCAAATGATTACAGGTATTATTGTAAGAAAACCTTTTAAAACATAAACATCTATTCCAAATATCATGCCTCTATGTTTAGCCACATTAATTTTATAAATTAATATTTTTTTTTCTTAAAACTTTTCCGCCTTGGTATTTAAATTTAAGAAGTTAGGGATATATGTTTCTAAGAACTTTTTTTCGTATTTTGTTTAAAGAGTCTGTGTAAAAATTTTGTGATGTTATTACATCCAAAATGCACTTCCCTGCAACTGAACGCATAGAAATTCGGATATGTTGGGTTGTCGAGTTAAACCTAAAAGTCAATATTCAATGATTAACACACAACTCGTCAGTCTTTTAGTCAATCGGCAGTGTTTAGTGTAGCAGTAGAAAAAAAAAAAGTAAAAAGTACCTAGTTGCGCTGAGAAGAAAAAATTAAAGATACTGTTATTATTACAGAAACCTCCTAAAGATGACAATATTAACATAAATTAAAACAAATTTCAATAAAAAAACAGCAAAGTTCATTTCTTGATAGTTTTTTTTTCTTTTTTTAACCTGTCCGCAGATGCTTTTTACCCTATATATTGGTACGGGTATAAGGTCAATGAAGAATGGAAGCACTTCGACCAACTTAGGGACGGTTTTTTATAGATGAAGGTTAGATGCAAAAGTAATTTTTAAAAGTGTTACCTCATAGACCTAAACATGTCCGAACAGACAAGAACTTTTTGCTTTTGTCAAATCACTGGAGCGCTTTCATAAATACCTTTCTGGCAAGACATTTCACTTGAGAATGGACTTACGATAAGGACTTAGGATAAGCAATAGTTGTTCAGGAATTTTTAAGGAAAAATGACAAAATAGTTACAACGTATTTAAAAATATAATTTAATGAACAATAAATATGTTGATGCTCTATCAAGAAGACATGTATTGCCTAAAATGTTATCAAATTTTAAAATTTAAAGTTTTCCGCTATAGTATTTTAATCATTTATATATTTTCTTAAAAAAACCCTAAAAATTACATTTTTGTAAAAGGATTACCATAATCTACCGTCTATATTTTAGATATTTTATTATTGCAGGTGTCTGCTCTGTAATAAAGCCGACGCCGACGTAAAGTATATTTCACGAATTTCAATTAGCATGTTAGTTAGGTTTACAATAAATTTTGTAAATAATATACTTGTATTCAAAATTAATAAAATCCAATATCTTTTAAACATATCTTACTTTTCGCCGATAAAATACCATCTAGATAGTAAAAACAATATTAAAAATGTATTTTTTGATATCGATTTAGTCATATTTATCGTTAAGAACCACCTCGTGTGTGTCTCCATAAGTGGTTTAGATTAAAAAGTTTACTGTTTACAGAAAATAGATTTAGTATTAATATAACACACAAGCTGTTTTAGTTACTTTTTAAATAAAAACAAGACACTATGTTTTTTAAAACATTATTAATTATTGCGAGTATTTCGTTTCCAAGCACATTTGCTACAGAAATGAGCTCATGTAAGTATATTTAAGCAAACCGGAAATTTGACATGAAAATTAAAGCTCCTAGTAAAGGCGGGTTTTGACAGTTATGCTTAGTTTATACGGGGATAATTAAAATAAAAGTGAACGATGTTTGTTCAAACGTTTTATTTGTACTGAATTCATTTTACTTTGGCTGAAGTGAAATCGCAAATGAATAAAGGTTGTTCACACGTTTCATTTTGAATGTTTCTTTTCAATTTTCCGTTTTTGTGTATGTAAAAACATCATCTAGATAGTTTGGTAAAATGATTACTAAAAAAAAAGTGCGTCTATTCTTGGCTAAGTATGTTTTCAGTAAGCAAGTGAATTACAAAAGATGTATAATAATTTAGGCCCCTAAACCAATTGTAATCAAAAGAAATTTACTGCATTTAGACAGGTGTGGTTGACTTTAGTTATAATGTCCTTATTCACATACAGGGCCGTATCTAGGTATGGCCGCGCCCTTGGCGGGGCTTAACATTTGCGCCCCCTTTCCCACACATCTGGGGATTTGGGAAGTATGGGATACCCCCCAACGAAAACGGGGAATTCGGGGATTTTTCCCGGAAATTTTACAAAATAAAGTGCAAAGTTATAATTTTAAAGTTTTTTGATCCGGGAATCTCGTTTCTTTATAGGGTTATGATCGGCGAGTCGTCACTCTATGCTTTGGCATTGGTTTCTTATTTCGTACTGTCTTAATTTTGGCCAACATAACAAGGCATAATAGTTTGAGAAATGTTAAAAGATTTTAATTTTTTCTAAGCCATTGGTAGTAAAAAGAACTAGTGCTGCACTCAATTTTTAAAATACCAATTTATCCGAAGTTTAAATATTAAAAAAATTCAAAGAGTTCCGTTGTTGCTGTATGTATCAGGATAAATTATTACTTTAGTTATTATTCATATATTTTTTTAGTCTTAATTTATTAAAAATAATACAGGTCCACAAAAAAAGTGGTGCGTGCTGGTTGTCGTACTCAGATTTTTTGGCGTATTTTTTTTCGCTGAACACGAATCTGAAGTCAAAATTGTGGGTCAGACAGCTAAAAATCAAGAAAAAAGGAAGCTGCTACCACGAAATGTTTGGACTATGACTATATAAACTATAAGAGACACAAAAAAATTATTAAAACCAATAATAGGGCTTTCTAAATTGTCTATCTAACAAGTTATATAAACGTTTTTTTTTTTTTTTTTGTATTGTAAATTATTTATTTTATTTATTTATATCCCAAATCACTCAAAATTTGCATTAAAAAACAAAAAAAAATATATTTTTTCCTGGGGTATACCTTAAAAAATCCTGAAAATTAGTTTTTTTGATTATAACTCGAAAAAAATTGCATTTAGACAAAAATGTTATATAACTTAAATTAAAGGCTTTGTAAAAATACATAATTTATGTTATATAAGGTTTTGTGTATCTTTCATAGTTTTTAATATATTGACGTTTTAAATTTAAAAAAAATGTAAATATTTAAAATTACGCCTTTTCTCGATTTTTTGCTGTTTGACCCCCAATTTTGACTTCAGAATTGTGTTTAGCTGAAAAAAAATATGACAGAAAATCCTAGTTCACCCAGCACAAACCACTTTTTTTAAGTATTTAAGTTGAAAATTTGTTATACAATTGTTCTGTTGTAATTTATTTATTTTAATAATTTTGTTAATAAAAATAATCATAATATGACTACGGTACTAAAAACTGATTAAAAAAAATCATGTCCGATTTTGCGCCCTCTAGGTAGCTACGCCTTGGCGGTCGCCCATCTCGCCACCGCCTAAATACGGCCCTGTCACATAATTTATAATAGTTATCACGAAGTCCTGTCATTTAAAATAAATTATTACCGAAGTAAAACCTGTAAAAATTCGGTACTTTGTTTAAATTCGATGATCAAGTTAAATCCAAAACGAAGGAAATGTCGAAGATGCTGGGTGAAACAGGTAAATATAACGTCGGAATGAACCAGTTGCTAGAATTTTTCAGATATCCAGGGACGGTTTTAGCATTACCAGCCCGCTGGGTAAAATTTCTACGGCGCCCCGTAACTAAAATTTAAACCCATAAGAAAAAAAGGCAAAGGATATAATAAAGTAACCATTCATCAGGAGAAATAACCATTTATTAAAAAAAACTAATAAAATTTTACTTTTCTATCCTTTCTCCCGGCGAACTCTTTTATTAAGTTATCAAAGTTAATCTTTTCAGCAATTTTATTTTCGGTTGACAAAGTTGCCAAATTTGTCAATCTAAATTGAGATAATGTCGATTGCAAATCAGTTTTGATCAGCTTAAGATTAGAAAAATTCCTTTCCCCACTAGCAACCGTTACAGATATAGTCAATAATATTCCCAATGGTATCTATCAGGCAAAAAATATTTCAGACTTACGAGTTCATCACACAACATACAACCATCTACATCTAATTTAGAGTCTACAGTTAATTTCAATTGGAGATCACCACAGGGTTTACAAGGTCAGGTTTTTCCGAAATCTGTTTTATATTATACGAAAAAAGCCCACAATTCCGAGTACCCATTTAACTCTTCAAGTATTTTATTGACTGAAATTAATGTAGTGTCCAAAAGAGAGTTGAAAAATTCAACCTCAAATTTCTTTGCTGGGGAAGTTATAGGCTCATCGCGGGCAGTTTCACCAGCTTGGCGCTTCACAAATCGAATTCTTGTTGTGGCTCTAAACACAGGTTTAATTTCTAGTTCTTCAGCCAATTCTTTGGCAGTTAAAATGGGGCTTTTAAAGCCTATATTTCTATATTCCTCTTAGAAGTGTATTGTCAGTGACCATTAGAATAGTTATATTCTTATTTTTGTTTTTAATTAAAAATTCGTGCTTACACATATATTTGTTTTATTTCCATTCTCTATAAGTTGGTCATAGAAAGCGCTGTGTAACTCGCTGGGAACACAACAAAATAGGCCTCGCTCAAAGTGTGACCGGATATAAAGGGGTGCCCCTTCGTATCCGGCGCCCTGGGCGGTCGCCCAACCGCGCCCTACCCTAACGCCGCTACTGCAGAAATCATTTAAACATAAATACACAAAAATGAACGCGATATTCTTACACGTTAGTTTACATTCAGTCTTTAAAAAAAATTTTAAACTGAACAAAAAGTAGGCCAACTTTTCACTTTAACTGAAAACGAGAATTTACGGATCACTCTTATCGAATAAGTGTTCTCACGTTCATTATTTTTTAGTTGACACTGAATCAGTCATTTTGTTCAGCAAAACTGTCACGTCAGAACTCGCTTTTAGCCATCCGTTTTTGGTTCATGTCATTACAGTTCTAGTAACATATTCTCATTAATAAAACCTTTTTAACGGGAAAAGATAAAAAAACTCAAAATTTATCCTTGAGAACTGTAAATAAATTTATATTAACCTTAAATTTTATAGGTGGTGTAAAAAACAACCAGTTATTCTTTAAATTACCTATACATCGCTAAATTGACATGTTTGAGGCATGCCACATCATAAACGCCCCAATTCTCAGAATTTTCGAAGATAAAAAAGCTGTAGGTTATGCTCAAATGAATCCACTAGAAAAGTATTCAATTTTAAAATTTAAAACCTTGACCAATACCTATTATAGTTTTTACGAAATATTTTTTTTTGGCTAAAATTCCAAAAATATTGCCAAAGATATGAAATTTACATAAACAAAATAAACTATATTTACCGATCTTTTCTCTAATATTCAGGTACAGATTCTACTGGAATATATCCAAACGTAACCTATTCCATAAATTCGTATGTATGTAAATCAAGTCCCTGTGAATGCATACTTAATTGTCCAGCTGTCATTAATGTAGATTTTGAAGCACGTAAGTATGAAACTTTGATACATATACTTAACATAATTAAATATTTACTCTTATACACAAAAGGCCAGCTTTACGTAGAGTGGCTATCCAGACCTGATGTTTGAGCAATCGTAATCAATTTCCCCAATCGCAATGTTTTAGGGTCAATTTATTTTATATATATGAGATAAATAATAAAAATTGATGATATTTGATAACAAAATAACGGACTTACTTTATTAAAAACGTACGTTTGGGCAAACTCATTAAAATTACAAAATCTTTATATTTCAGCTCGATACTTGGAACACCTTAAACCAAAAGCACATGCTGCCTCTATGGGAGTTGAACTAGATTACGACTTGGGACAAGACAATGCGTGCGATGGGTTTACAAACACTCAATGTCCTATAGTTAAAGGCGAAAAAGTTAATTACGTGTACATGCTTACAATTCCGCCAATTTTTCCTGAGGTAACACTTAGTTTATATAGGATGTCCGGAAAAGGGGACAGAGCGGCTGTATCTCAACATTGGTAGATTCTAGAGGTTTGGGAAAAAATTTTATAATTAAAGTAACAAAAATGTCTGGAAATATATTTAAAGTTTGTAATTTTACCACTAAGGTGTGTAACTGTTATGAAGAGACATAAAATTTACGTTACCTTGGAAGGTTAGATGATGAGCTATAACTTTAAAAACTCTATTTAATGAGCATCTTATGTACTTTTAAAATACTTTTTTTAGAACCGTTTACTTTAAAATACATATACCAGAAGGCGTTATCTGCAGCAATTATATATTTTTGTCATTCTTGGAAAAAAATTAAATAGACAAGTACTACTTTCTTGACTGATCCTTAGCTAAATTTTGGTAAAAATTGCATTAGGCTATCTCCATCGGCCTCGATTTATAGGAAAAAATATAAAAATTCTAGTAACTCCATTGGATTAAGTTACCTTTGCGAGAAAAACTTTCAACTTTCTTCTCACCAAGCACAAAATTAAACGTCGAGCCTTTCTTTATACTTTATTCAGCTTAAGGACTAGTTGAAAACTAGTTTTGAAGCGGCCAACAGGCCAGCAGAACATAAATACCCAATAACAATAAAAAAAATAAAGCACAATAACTTACTCAACGCAGTTTTTTGTAGGTTTAAATAGATATATTGAGAATGATAGAAGACATTTTCAATATTTATTTCTGAGATATTTGTGGCTAAGCTTTGAGGAGTAATTCTTAGTGTTTTGTGCTTCTTGTTTTATTTTTATGAATGATGTTTCGTTGGCCCGATGGACTTTAAACACTTTTCAAGGCTAGTTTTGAACCAGTCCTCAAACTGGATAAAGTGTGAAGAAAGGCTTGACGTCTTAACAATTTTATGTTAGGTGGAAAGAAAATTAAATCCTAATCTTATCCTAAGATAATTTGTTTTTCCTGCAAAGTAACTTGATCCGATTGAAGTACTACCATTTCTTTTATAAATCGAGAAAGGATTGTGATGTCGCGATGCGGTTTTCACTAGAATTTAGCTAATATTATACTGGCTTAAAATCAGTCAAATCATTACCAAAGTCAAAATATTACCATTTTATTTAACTCTTTCCAAAAATGACAAAAATATGTAATGGATACAGATAACGCCCACTAGTTTATGTGTTTTAAACTTAACGGTTTAATAAAAATGTTCGTTTAAAAGTTTATAAAATGCCCTTTTAAACAAACCAATAATGTTTAAATTGCTTAAATTGTCCACGAGATAAAAAAGTTTAAATATGAAACAATGCATTTTTCACCCCTTCCTTATTATGACAGACACGGAAAAATGTCACAAAACAAAATGATGCGAAATTATCCAAGCTATCAAATATTGGTTTTAAACTTACAGCTTATTCCCTAACTTTCCGGAAACACCTAAAATTTTCTGTTTCTTTATAGCAGTTATACCCCCAGCGGTGAATTACGAACTTTAAAATATTTTTCAGACATTTCTCCTGCCCATTCTATAATATTTTTTTCTCAAACCTCCAGACCTTATCATTGTCGAGATAGAGCCACTCCGTTCCCTTATCCACACACCCTGTATATAAATTTAAATATTATATTTATAAATAACACTTTTACCCTAGACACGCTAATCCGCTTTTCTCTATTTATAAATTATTTTTGTAATATTTAAACAGGGCAGGATAAATAACAAAGATATTTTTGTCAAAATAAAACTCAAGCCATTAGTGTTACTATAATCCCTGATGAAAATGCAATAATAATTTATTAAACACCGCAAACTGCATTAAAAATATGATATTTTCTTACAAAACTGGGTTATTACCACTAACAGGCAATATACCTGGAAGGTAAACGTTTGGTTGTGTCTGGAAAGACCTGATTACTGGGCAATTATTTATTCCCAGATTAAATGGGGAACTTTTTTGAACTTATTAGAAATCCAAATTGAGTAGTTCATTTTAAATCTTCCACAAGATGTGAGAAAGCAACTCTTTTATTAGCTTGATGGTGTTCCAGCTCATAATATTGCCAGCGACTGGTTAGAAGCTCAGAAGTCCACTGCAGAAGTTTTCACCGAGGTCTCCCTACCTCACACCACTAGACTTCTATTTTTGGGGCCATTTGAAAAACAAATTCTACCAGAATACGCCACAAAACTACGAAGAGCTAATAGCCAGAATTAATTATTACATTTTTTCTATAATTTTTAACGAGTGTTTTTTGATATGTTTTCTTTATTTTTTTACGTATATTTCTATTTAGTTTGCTAGCTGTATAGACTTTTTAATTAAATTGTTCGTTTAATTCAGTACATTTATAACTAATAACACAAGTCAACAAATATAAATTTTTGTAAAGTAACATTGATGAAAATAGGTTTATTTAAAGTATTTTAGAGTCTTAAATTCTAAAATGATAAGCTAATTACTGTAACACGTACAGTTTTTTTGTTATAAGGAGAAAAAAGAGGCGACACCATATTTTTACAAACCAATATATTCATTTAATATAAACATATAAAACATGTGAAATCTATGCGAAAACATTACAGGATTGGTTGTTATGTAAATAAAAAATATACTTCACGAGAAATATGATACAGCGACAAAAACGTCCACTTTTTTCTTTTGTGTTCTGTATCATCCATTTTCAAGAATCAACAGTAGTCGCCCAACACAAATGGGTTTCAGCGTCCCTGGTATTTTGTTTCCATCGTCCTGATGTTCTGGTAAAACCTCTCTTCTTGTTCGTCGCTTACTGTACCCAAATTTTGCAGGAAAAAATTCAAATGGGAGTGCAAAAAATGTATTTTTAGAGACGTGTGACACCTTAGAAATTCATAGGTTTTTAACAGTTCATCTATGAGGCTTTTATAGTCTTCATCTTTCTTGTAGCCCAAAAATCCTTTCACTACACGTACAAAGCACGTCCAATGGTCAGTAGGTTTTTTCCACACCATAGGAACAGCCAACGGCATAGAATTTTTCTTGCGATACATCCACTGCACTAAATTTACGTGTCAACTCACAAAAAACATGAGGAGGCCAACTTTTATCCTGATCCCCAATTTGGTATTTAAAATATAGAAAATAGGCTTTTTTGAGTTTCTAAGAAAAAGATCTTTTTTTTTGGGACTTAATAATAAATCGTCCACATATATAACAAAACTTTTCAGCTGTATTTTTGAAACATTGAAGACTCGAACTTGCCATTTTATATCAAATTCTACTTAAATACTTGACTGTACTTTAAACGAGACAGAAACCATAGTCCATTAAAAACTACGGTTAAAGGTCGGGAAACGCTGGACTTGACGAGACCACTTGTCCCTTATGTATTTTGGTGCACTGATTACGAAAATGGGGGTTGCAGCAATGGTCGGAACACCCCTAAAATTGCAAAAAACGCCCCTAAATAGGGTGGGTTTTGGAAAAAATTGACATTTCGCAAACTAAGCCATCTTATATGTTTTTTGGGTCGCTGATTTCGAATACCGCGGTGTCAAGACTGCAAAATTTGTGTTACACCCCCCACATGCGAGAAACACCCCTCCCAAGGGGTGGGTTTTGGAAAAAACTGAGGTTTTGCAAACTAAGCCATCTTATATGTTTTTTGGGTCGCTGATTTCGAAAATCGGGGTGTCGAGACTGGAAAATTTGTGTTACACCCCCCACATGCGAGAAAAGCCCCGTCCAGTACATTCCAAATTAATTTTAATTTTTGAATAAAAAGTAACAAGACCTTTCTGCATGATACTCTTATTTTTTTTAGTCTTTATTTAAAGTGATCTTCCGAAAACAAGAATTACCCGAAAACAAAATCAATATTTCTATGAATTAAAACTACTGTTTAGTTTAAATATGGCGCGTTGGAAGCACTAGGGGACTCCAGATGCGACACCCCTATTTTCGAAATCAGCGACCCAAAAAACATATAAGATGGCTAGTTTGCGAAACGTCAATTTTTTCTAAACCCCACCCCTTGGAAGGGCTGTTTCTCGCATGTAGCGGATGTAACACAAATTTTCCAATCTCGACACTGCGATTTTCGAAATCCGCGACCCAAAAAACATATAAGATGGCTTAGTTTGCGAAACGTCAATTTTTTCTAAAACCCACCCCTTGGGGTGGGTGTTTCTCGCATATGGGGGGTGTAACACAAATTTTCCAATCTCGACACCCCGATTTTCGAAATCAGCGACCCAAGAAATATATTTTGACAATTTTGACGCATACTTTGTTCACAATAATGGAACTTATGTAATGAAGAATGGAAATAAATAAATAAATAAATATATAAGATGGCTTAGTTTGGGAAATGTCATTTTTTCCCAAACCCACCCCTATTAAGGGGCGTTTTTTGCAATTTTAGGGGTGTTCTGACCATTGCTGCAAGTTCTAACCCCCATTTTCGTAAAATACAAAATACATAAAGGACAAGTAGTCTCGTCAAGTCCCGCGTTTCTCGACCTTTTACCGTAGTTTTCAATAGACTCCCAACTAAACTGCAGAAAACAATAAACTCTTAAATGTTCGTACAATACTGTGAAAGGTAAAAATAATTTCAAAGATCGCATTATATAAAAGAGAAGCAGGTATAGTCTGTCTCAAATTATACCGTGTTAGCTCTTGCCTTCATTTATTGCCTTAAAACTGCGTATCGGTAGGTATTAAAGGACAGAACATTAGGGACGGACTTTAATAATATAAATATTTCTAATTTATTGTTTATTTAGGTAAGTATAATCTTAATTACATTAAGAAATTAAATATATTCAAAGTTTTAATAAATATATATATATATATATATATATATATATATATATATATATATATATATATATATATATAATATATATATATATATATATATATATATATATATATATATATATATATATATATATATATATTTCTTCCATACGTCGATAAAGTAGTTTCACTTTAAAAATTGTATATTAAATCTATAATTTTTGTAAAATTTGTTAAAGGGCGTATTGTTTTAAAGCCTCGGAAAAAACTGGTTTGTTTCGGAAAAAAAACGGTTTTTTCCAGTTTATTCCTAAGGATCAGAAAAAACCCAAAAATTCCAGTTCCAAGTATATTTTAATCTTTATTAACAAAATGTTTACAAAAGTAAACAAAACATTATCAAACACTGTATAATAAGTAAGCATCACATAAACAACAATCCAAAAATTTAAAAACGAAGTCTTAATGATTATAATCGTAATGAAACACATAAACACGCCTAAAACTTCTTATATATATATATATATATATATATATATATATATATATATATATATATATATATATATATATATATATATATATATATATATATATATATATATATTTATATATATATATATATATATATATATATATATATATATATATATATATATATAATAATAATAACTGCATTATCTATACATAATTCATTCTTTCTAAATCTAATTTTGTTTCACTATATCAGAGTCATCATTGAGATTAATTACAATAGGATTTATGTTGTTTTGGATAGTAATGTAAGAGTCCTCAATTTTTATAATGTGCTGTAGTGAATTTTTCCAGCTCTCAACTGGTATGTTAGTAATTACATTTTTTATCAAATTTATAACACTGGGACTTAAAGTAGGTGTAACATTTTCTGCTCTGATCTTTGATTTTACTTGGTTCCACAAATGCTCTATGGGATTAAACATACATTGGATACGGAGGAAGCCGTAAGACAGTATGCCCAGCCTTTCAGCCAAATTATCACATACATATTGTTTTTTAATTGCATATGAATTTAGGGCTTCCAAAAGATGCGTTTTTTGTAATTGAATTCAAAATAAATATCATTTTCTAACAAATATTCCGTTTCAGTTTTGAACTTGATGAAGCTGGTGCTTTGTGTAGCAGACGGCTGTGGTAGCTTGCGTTATCCATGACAATAACACTGTTGTTTGGAATATTTTTTAAAAGATAATTTTGAAACCAGTTTCAAAAATTCGCACTTGTATCCTCATGATAATCCAAGCTAGAATCGTTAATTTTCTTTGCAGACAAAGCAAGCAGTTTGGGACAAATCCGTCTTCTGAACCAGCTGTATTATGGTAACGCGTTTTCCTTTATTTGAAGGTGCTTTCGTCTGACAGTTTTGACTGGAATCAACCCATCCTTTGGATACTGTGTCGTGTGTATCTAACCATGTTTCATCTAGGTAAATTATGGATCTGTTTTCTAACCTATATCTTTTAATTTCTTGAAGGTAATTAAATCTCCAAGTGCGTAATCTCTGCGATTCCATTACTACTTGTCTTTTGTCTATTTTGCGGTATTTAAATCCGATTTTACAAACAACTCTATGGAGAGTGGCACGGCTAATATTTATATTGGTTTCGTCTTCGTCTAGCTTCTTTTTCAGTTTATTCAAGGTAGGAATAACTCCGCTTTCATATATTAACCTTCTTATTAGGTCCTGATCACCATTGTTTATACAGTAAGATTGAAAATCACTACGTTTTTTCTTTTGTTCAATTTTTCACTAATAATAATATCCCTTATCGATGATATTGGAGTTTTTGTAAGTAGACAGGTTTCTTTTAAAGCTTTTTGTTTAATTAGACCTCTACTGATTAAAGTTTCATACACATTTTTTACAACCTGTTTTGCATCTAATGACAAATGATTTCGACGCGTCATAGTTATATTCTCGTAAAACAACTTTTCCAAAACGCACAGTAAAAACAGTTATTCAACACTGCCACTAAAATATTAGCCAAAATATTTATATGCCTAAAGGTTAATACTCAAGAAATACCTGGCCCACCCCTGCCCTTATGAACAAATGGGTTTAACCAATAACAATAGGTAATAAAATCGTTAAAGGTTTATTGGGGTATGGTCCGTCAAAAGCCATAACGATATACTTTGAGACAGACTATACTTGAAAATGGGATATGCTAGGGCATTTCTGGGAAAAAGTTTTAATAACTTCCTAAATGAAACGCAAAATAAGCATTTCCGTTGATGTTAAAAAAATTATGTCGACTTGTGTAATTGGCAAAATATTTGAATGATCACCTACATTCAATAGTTAAGCCGAACTAGTGACAAGATTTATTTTTGAGTTTAAATTGTCTTCTTTAAGCATAATGCATTACTTATTATGAAAAAATTGACAAAAATTTTGCCCAGTTAAAAATTTTTAAATATTGAGGCAGAACTTCAAAAAACTGATTAAAAGTATTATTTTGACCAAAAAAACGGAAGATTTTTTTGATATCAGTAACAGATTCCAAAATAAAAATTATTTATTGTAAAAAAAAATACGCGCGCTTTTATGAAAACTTTCACAAAAAAGGTTTGTAAAGATGCTTTTTGAGAATATAATATTAGATGAATTCTGCAAAAATCGCAAATATAAAATTTGGAGTAGTTATCAATCACCAAAATTTCATAAAGATGTATTAGGGGCTTCCATAAAGTTAAAATAAGACTACTTAAAATTTTTTATTACAGGTCGTTGTCACCTTAAGGTTTTCTTTAGTTGATGAAGATTTAGATCAAGACGTTGTGTGTTTCTTTTGGGATATCACAGTCAAGAAAGGCAACTGTCCAGAATAAGTCGTCACCTGGTCTGAAAATATGTTTAATATAGTTACTTGTTTTATATTAAAGTAACTATTATATCCTTATTCTATAACAAACATTTGTTTTTCTGAGATATCAATGTGTATAGTAAATTTAAGGCCTTTAATCCTAAGTAACGATTTGCCGATTTTTATTAAAAATGTACCAATATTGCCGACTCTGTATACTTTTTTAGAGTTTAAATTTATTGTCAAAATGGTTAAAAATTAATAAATAAATATTAACTTGTAACAAACCAAATGTAAATGTGTTTTTTTATTAGCTCACCTTTCTTTAATTTTTTTAATTCATGTTCAATCATAGAAATATGGTCTTCTAAAAAAAGAGAATATCACATACAAAATGTACTATACACAAATTGGTTGAGTAAAAGATCCTAATAGAAATATTTCTGATTGTTATTTAGAAAAAGTGTACAGGGTTTTTCGATATATTTTGGAGCACCACCAGAGCTTTTATTTTAAGAGTATGAAGATACTTTGAATTACAAGACTTGGAGTATTTTTACTGAACCGTCAGAATTTGTCATTAGATAAAATAAAAGAGCAACGGAAATGTGTTTAAAAATACCAGCTTCAGTTTTTTTATGGAACACCCTGTATATTTTTATTTTTATCTTACTGTACTCTGATTTAAAAAAAAAAAAATATCTATATATATATATATATATATATATATATATATATATATATATATATATATATATATATATATATATATATATATATATATATATATATATATATATATATATATATATATATATATATATATATATATATATATATATATATATATATATATATATATATATATATATATATATATATATTATATATATATATATATATATATATATATATATATATATATATATA
>JAHBCN010010569.1:0-31316 GCA_019359885.1 Listronotus oregonensis | reverse complement strand
ACTGGGGAACCTCGATAGAATAAGACATGGAAAAAGCTTCATAAGGGGCCCATCCAAAAGAACGAAGGAAGAACTACTCAGACAAAGTAGGAAGAGGACACCTATACGAAATAGGCTCATACAATGGAAACCCAAATTCTTTTTACAGTATAAGAATAAAGAACTAGACAAAGGTTGTATTTTAGCGTGTACTAGTGATGGTTTTTCTCGTTGAATAAAATGTTATTTTTTAAATTTATTTTTGTTTCGTTATTCTATGTAACGTTAATATCTTTATGAATACTTTTAACTTCTAATTTTTATGTTGTTTTTCTTATTTGCCTTTAAAGACATGCATTTTTGCGGCAGTTTTAAGCTAACAAAATGATGATGTCATCATAAAAGTGCTTGAAAAGCAAGTGTTTAAGACTTGATAAGCGACTAGATAGCTAAAATACAGCTAAAGTATAAAGAAGGCGAGAGAGTTACCTTTAGCCTTTTGTAATAAATTAAGTGAAAGCCTTAAAAGTATTTTGTTTATCGTGCGGCGCGTTCTTTACACTTTGTTATTTATTTGAGAATATTGATAATAAAGTGGATTAGTAATCGCTGCAGAAAAACTACAAATGAAATAATAGTAAACGTAAATCAATGATTTTATGTCGCCGGTAGTGCCACCACAGACGTTATACAAATAACTCCTATCTCTGAACTACCCCCCTCATAAAATTTTAAAATGTACAAGATGTTCCATTTAAAAAATAAGGTTTGCTTTAACACATAGTTTTTGCGACGTACCATGTATATAATAATATTTGAAAATATTTTAAAATTATGCGTCTTTAATAAATCCCCAATTTTTGTTATCATTTTTTTGCCTAGTGACAACGGAGATATTTTACTTCTGTTCACTAATTAGCAATTCCCTATTTGTATGGAGAAGAAATATGGCGCACCGGATTTGTGATAATTTATAAAAACCAAAAACGTGTTTATGCAACAATGTTATTTATTTTGTGCCACCCTCTCCGAGAAAGTAAACGTAAGTCCCTATTAAAGATACATTATTTTTTTATATTTGACATTTTTTGCTAACTTATTATAATTTTAGAGATTAACTTTATTGTCACTCATGTAATATTAATATGTCCGCCTTTTGATTTTTCGAATTATTCTGACGTAACAAACAAAAATCCAATTCCGCGGGAGCATCGAAAAGTTAACTGGAGACCCTTAAATGGAAACACACATCAAGAAACTGAGGGAGTTCTGCCAAAGCTGCGACGAAAACTACCGATTGCCACCATTGCTCATGCTCGGTGGTAGTCGGAGGGCTCCAAAGAAACTCAATTTATTTGCAACAGCAAAGATTTTTGCTAAAGTTAAAAATAATTTTTCTGTATTGGCAAAGTATTTTTTTTTTAATTTTGCACCCACCCACAGTTAAAAGAGTTACTAAATTAGCAAATATTATTTACTACTCATAAAGTTTATGTACCACAGCCAAACCATTTTCATAACGGAAGCAAAAAAGTTGTACTACCATATACAAGAGAATTAGCTAATTAATTTTTTTTTAATGGCGAAGCGATTTCTCTGTTATAATTATTAAAAATCTTTCTCTTGTAGCCAAAAAAAATAGCTTAAGAAAAAAATTCTTGATATTTTCCCACTGTAGGACCGCTTCTGGCAAATACCTAAAGAAGGGTTTTGTGAAGCTAGTGTTGCAAGCACAGAGCTCTGAAGAAACTGTAAAAACAAAATTGTTAAGAATTTTATATTTACTCATATCGAATATATGTAAATAGTAATGGATTTTAAAGGATCTTCAAAAATTCTAGTTATCCATGACAAATAAATAATATTTGCAATCCTTTTTAATAAGATCCTTAATGCTAAAAGTGGATATGTTTGTGTTTTTGAAATGGAATTTTTTTATTTTCTTTTACAACTAGCAGCAAAATCATAGGTGTAAAAAATAATTTTCAATCATTTGTTATATAATTTGTTTTCACAGAAGATTTATTAACAAAATCCGGTAGTTTTTGATCATCTTGAGTTTTAATATAGGTTCGATTTTTATGGGAAACAGTAAAATTAAAAACTGTTAGATTATGACAGCAGTTTCAATAAATTGTTTGGTAAAACAACTTAGGTCTGTTTGTTATTTAGAAATAGCTTACACTATTTTACACTTTTTGTATTCACTTAGTCCTAAAATAATCTCGGGTGTTAAAAAGTTGGCTGCCATAAAAAAAAACAAGTAGGTATTTTTAAAAGTGATTATTAAATTTTTTGTTATCAAATCTTTTGGGTTAGTTGTAGTTAGTTGTGGTTAGTTAGGCTTAAAACTACTGTTATGAGGAGGATTAAGTTTTTTAAAAGTTAAATGTCAAATAAATGGACCTAAATGTCAAAAAAAATATTAAAATAGGGAAAAAATAATTAAATGGAAATCAAAGGAAGTAGATTTTAGATCCATGACATATTTTTATGGTACCTTTTAATTTAAAAATATACGGTACATAATACAGTACCTAACAAAACCATAATTTAAAAGTCCAAGTATAAATAAAGGATTACCTTAACATTTTCTATATAAAAAGTAAGAATGTTTAATGTTTGTAATTTTGTGGTATTTAATTTAAAATTGTTTTAATTTTACATCACGGAAATTATTTTTGTTTTAATTATTATTTTTAACGACAGACTGTTGTAAATTTTATTACTTCTTGAATTTTGCTTAATCAGTTACGAGATTTCTATTTTTAGTTGAAGTTTAAAACCTGTTTTTACGACGATTTTATTAATAATTTTATGATGCACCGGTGTGTCAATACATAAGTAAATAACTATATAGATAACCTATTATTTTATTTTTTTACCAAAAATTTGGATACATTTTGCAAACTACAAAGACGAAGCATACTATACTGATTTAAATGAATTTCACCAAGCGTCTGATGCATTGTGAATAATAATTACAGGTAGCAAGGTTTAGCTAAAAAAAATAAATCTCTTTTGTAAGAAAAATTTCACAAAATCGTAATGTCGTAAAACATCCTGGCTCAATCCTAAAGGTGCTTCTGTTGTGCTAATTAATTTATTCCTTTAATAAGGATTCTTTGACCATCTTATTTAAAGGTTATTTCCTTTCCATATACCGGGTGGTGCGTCGCCGAGCGGAACATAGGAAATCCCACGTAAATTTTAAGGGGGTCAATTATTGGCTCCCCTGTACATTTACAGAAAAAATGTAAGATAATTAGATTTGAAGAAAAAATGTAAGATAATTAGATTTGAAGAGACCAATCTGACAAGCCCTCGTGCCAAGTTTCAAAAAATTTTATTAAGCGAATTTTGACTTATTTAATTAAATGTAATTGCAAAATTACCAAATTTTCGGTTCAGGTAAAACCAAACAGTCACCAGTAAAATAAATATTGTCCCTGACATGAGGAAAAGTGTCAATAAATCAGTGACAGTCGGTATTTGAAAAAAATATGAATAATTCAATCGACGAAAAATTATCCATAAGTAAGTGGCATTATGCGGAAACAGTTTTAGAGCAGTATCTGAAATGTTTTCAGTTTATTTCCCCACCAAGCCCATTCCGTCCATTTCAACTATTAAACGTATTGTCAGTAAGTTCGAGTCCAAAGGTACCGTAATAAATAATTGTAAATGTTCAACTCAGGATATCAAAAATCGTGCCGAAGAAAGGGAGATCAGAGATCTTAATATTCTACTTAGTGTGGAGGAAAACAAGCTGGTTAGTACGAGGGTTCTTGGGCAAGAGGTAAATAAACATCATACAACGGTATTGCGCACTCTGAAAAACCACAAATATTATTTGTATAAATTTGAAAAACTTTAAGAGCTGCAGAAATAAGATGAAGAGTGAAGAATGGCATTTTGTTTTGAAATGATGGAAAGAGCAAATAACGATAGGAATTTTTTAAGAAATTTTGTTTTAGCTATGAATGTACATTCACCCTACACAATGAACCAAATATTCAGAATTGCCGGTATTGGAGCCAAGAAAATAAACATCGTTTTGTTTATACTCGGACACAATATCCCCAAAAAACAAATGTATTCGTGGGAATTATGGGACACCATTTTATTGGACCCTTTTTGATGAACTATAACCTAACAGCAGAAACCTATTGGGCCTCTTTCAAAATCAAATTGAACCCGCCTTGGAAGAAGTTGTTTGGGAAGATCAGTACCAAATGGATGGTTGCCCCGCCCATAATGCCGTATGGTTAGAGAGTACCTGGAAACTGCTTTTAACGGCAATATTATTGGTCCACGGTACCGGATAATTTGGCCAGTCAGGTCACCTGATCTTTCTGTGGGGTCACTTAAAAGTGTAAAATTTGAGAATCTAAACCAGCGAAAAAACATTTCGTTAGAATGTAATAAAATTTCGCAATATCAACTTAGTAACGTTAGAAATGAATTTTATGATCGGTTGGGATATTGTTTAGCTGTTAATGGGGGGTTGTTTAAACATTTGATTTTTTTGATTCTAAAAAATTTTTCTATTTACCTTTTTGTTATATTTTTTTGATATATGGGCACTTTAGTCTAAAACAGTTTTTAATGTTTTTGACTTACCCTGTATATCCTTTGACTTTTAATAAAACTAATTACTGCCAATATAGTTTGACACCATGCAAATAAAAAAGATTTCCATTTGTTACAATGTACCACCCTGTATATAGAGACTAGATTTTTTAACATACTGTATATTGTCACAATTTAAAACATATATTGTTAAAAAGTAGCAGCCAGTAATTAAAACAGACTTATCAAGTGTTTGTTTCATCAATGGAATATTTTTTTTAGTAATAATAAAAAATCTTTTATATATAAATAAAAAGACAAATAACTGATAGACCTAAGGTCTACAGTTTTGGTTTAAATAATAAATTAAGGTCAATTATTAATATTTTTACTTTGCAATCATATATTTGTTTACCACTGATAATCAACTAGGAAATTACATTCACTGTTAACCATAACCTTTTAAAACACAAAATCTTTTAAACAACAATAAATAATATATAGATACGATTTGTTATTTACTGGCGCCGACGTTATAGTTTAGTCTATAGTCACTTGGGTCATTAAATGACAATCATGCAAGTAAATATTTTTAAAGCATATTTACAATAAAAATTAAAATTTTGTTTAAATAAGAGCACTAAAACAAATAGTAAATTAACTTGTAACTTCAAATTAATTTAAATGTATTTTACGTAATTTATTGATAATACTAGATGAAAAGCCTATCTCCGCCAGGCGAGAGACAATATTAAGTAGCATCTGTCTCCGTAAGACGCCTTCCGTACGGCTAACGGTAAAAAAACACTTTTTTGTTCCTATTTTTGTCCCGGGGGCGAACTTCAAAAAACGGGCTTCGTTAGGTTCTAGCCACTGTAAAGACTACCACTTATAAATTTCATGATTTTAGCTCAAGCCGTAACTCAGAATCACATGGACAGACAAATAAATATATATACCTACCTCATATAAATATATCCACATTAGCAAATTATATATATATATATATATATATATATATATATATATATATATATATATATATATATATATATATATATATATATATATATATATATATATATATATATATATATATATATATATATATATATATATATATATATATATATATATATATATATATATATATATATATATATATATATTATTTTACGTAGCGATAGGTATATTGACCAACTCTTTTGCTGTTATCTTGCATGACCTAAAGATAAGCTTTAAACAGTAACTTTAATAACGAAAAACAAAAACAAAACAGTTCGTTCTAAGTTTTTTTTAATAATTAAATATAACTAGTCACTTATGACTCATATTTGTTATTATAGAGAAATTTTAACATTGTTTATAATAACCTAACTATAATAGAGAAAATCAAAAATATGTTATGATAAAGACGCCACAAAAAGTAATTACAAAGAACGCCAAAAAAACTTATTTATCATGTCCTCGTATTTTTACTTCATCCTTTTAGCTTGCAGAACTACATCTTAAATATAGGTATTTTTTGACCTATATACTCTTTTGTTTTTTTCATAAATCAATTTTTTTTCTAGCTTAAATCAAAAACTTGTAAAGCAAAACATTAAAATAGGTCTTAAAATGTTTTCTACTTAATATAATAAAATTAGTGACTCAGTAAAGTTTGCCTAATCTGAAAGTGTACGATTCGCTTTTTACTTTTCGTTTTTTTCTTGCATCCAAATATTAATACAGAGATTAATACCATATTCATATCATCTAAAAGCTTGAAATGGGCCTATAATATATGTTAATAAAAAAAATAAACATTCTATCTTAGCATTAAGCAGAACCACAGCAAAAAAATGACCTAGGTCTAAAATAAGGGTCTAAGAATGATCCAAAATTACATGTAGATTTACTAGCGTAGACAGTATGTTATTAACCATCGGCCTTGCTACTTATCGAAAAATCTAACTCATGGCTATCGGAACCACTAGGTTTCTTTCTGGTTCCCCAAATGGTTATCAGAATTTGTATATTGAGGTGGACAGGTTTTTAAAACGGGAAATAAAATACGAGTAGATTAAGACAATTCCTAAACTTAAAATAAAGGTCCTAAAGGTAGTAGGTAAATTAAACTTGCCTGTATCAATATAATGCTAGCAGGGCCGTTCCTAGGGTATCTGCCGCCCGGGTGCGAGAATAATTTTGCCGCCCCTTCCCCCCAAGTTGTTAAAAAATTACAAATAAATAAGATAAAGTTAATTTAAGTTAAAAAAAATTGTACACATATACACAGTTTATTTAATAGAATATAATGTTACAATTTATTTGTAACGTAATAAAGAAATAAATACATAATTCATACATACACGCAAGGATACTAACATATCTACTATTTTAACTAATAAAGTTATACAGTAAAGTTTGCTTTTCTAGCCTTTTTTAATGAATTTGAAATATAATTAATAATATTTAGAATATTACATATATTTAAATAATATTAGAATAGTAGTATTTTAATGATAATATTTAGAATAATATTTATGTATTATATTAATTTAATGATAAATTAATTTTTCCCTTTTTTTAAGGCGGCTCGCGCCGCCCCCTAGGCTTGCCGCCCGGGTGCCCCGCACCCTCTGCACCCCCGGGTCGGAACGGCCCTGAATGCTAGTTTTCTTAAAGTAGAATAATTTTTTAGTATCACATTTTTTTAATATTGGATTATTTTTTAGATTTTTGATAAAGAAAACAGATAAAATCCTGAAACAAACTTTCATTTTAGGAGGATTTTAAATTTGAGTTAAATAATAGATATTTGTATAAAAAAATATTAAATTAAGCAAGCCTCATTACCAAGTTAAAATCACTGACAGGTTTACCCGCAGTAAGTTTTTCTATAATAAAAAAAAGTAGAAATGACCATAAATCTAAATAATCAGTTTTTTCTGCTTTAGCAAATTGGAATTTTTTGAAAGTAGTCATCTATACATCTTAAGATTCTATTGTTTAAAATGAAGATGATAAAGGGATATCTTCAAAAGTATGTAATACAGCTTGTGTTGCCAGAGCATCTCCATCTTTTGTTGACAAACAGGTCTTCAGTTTACGGTTCTTCACCTGTCAGGCTATTTTTAGCCTACAGTGCAGTAATAATAAACGCATTCAAGCTTTCGCAATACTGCCGCCTAATGGCTGCCGACCCACTTGTCTATAAATAATATTTTTTAATTTAAAATCAAGTTCTGTGTATTAAATTAATGTACGACATGTTTATTTTGTTCTTCCATATAAATTACATTTTAAATATTGGCACGACATTGCATACATTCGTTAATGTTTCGAATTTCTCGAATAAACGAAAGCAGTTTATTAAAGAGATATTTATATAGCGTTAATTTATTAACCAGTCTTGCGCAACGGTTCTTGGTGCATGGTACATATACACTAAATTCCACGATTATTTGGAATATAATAATTAATTTAAATTATGAAATAAAAGTATAAGTTATTTTTTAAGGATATATCTGAATATAATATTTATGTATTAAGTAGATGTTTATGCCCTAAGGGCGACGATCTTACAAACCTGAGGGCCCCTGTTCCTCGAGTTTGCAAGTCACCCGAGGGCAAAATACACCTTTTAATACCCGCGGTGTATACAAACTTTGTCATACTAGTTAATATTTTAAAAAATACAAAAACTTAAATTTGATTTTAACATCATTTTCTTTTAATAATAGTTGGCTTATAATCGTTGCCAAAAAAAGCAAATTTTGCTAACTGTCAAACTTAAAAGGTCAAAATGGAGGAAAGTTTTAAAATTCGTGACGAAATTGCATAAAAAGCGGAAAAAGCAACACAAAACTTAGTTAAAGTTAGAATCGTGTTCTACGACCTAAAAATAAGGAGGAATAAAAGTTTCATATTTTTTTCCTTGGGATTAATAAAAGAGCTGGCTTCTGAAAAGGTGTTAGCTTTAACATCTTTTTTTGTTTTTAGGCCCGCGCGGACCATAAAGTGCTCTTTATGCCGGCGCGGGCCGTTATGTGCATTTTATGCCCGCACGGGTATAGAGTGCACTATAATGTAGTTGGTAACTAAGCAAAAAAACGCAATAATGAAATAATATGACATAAAAATTTTAACAGGGAATATATCTTTATATTGAGGATTTATATTCTTTTAAAACCTGGTTTTACATCCATTTAAGATTGTATATGTATATATGTACACTTTCCTATTCCACATTTTAATTTATATTCCCCTGATATTTCCTTTCCTTTCTAAAATAAGTAAAAAAACAGGGGTATAAAAACTAATCGGTTTAGCTTGTTCCTTAGCTCAGCTCAGCAAAAAAATCACAGTACAAAAAATTTTTTCATAAACATAAAAATAAATAAGATTTCACTTATGCTTTACATTTAATAAAACATAGTCATAGCTTTATTATTATATAAAATCCTAGGTTTGGCTAACAAACGTAAAAAATTGTTTATTTTTAATACTTGGAAATTAATAAAATTAAATGAACACCAGATGATATATTAAATAAGAATCTCAGGTCTTCTTTGGACAATTGTTTATTACTGTTTAGAAAAAATTATATATATTTTAATGTATATGTCTTCATAAACGTTTAAATTATTAGTTCAACAAAGCTACACTGTTAGCAAAACATACATCTCATACGTCGTCAGTATAAGTAGAATTTTAAAGTCAAAAGTGTTTTATTACATTTAGTGTATTTATGATATTTCTTTTTTCGTCAAATATCATTTCGAATTGTTTTCCTTTAAATAATGTTTAATTTGGTTAAAGATATTTTAAAAATTATATATACACTTCTGTAATGTCTCCTTCTGTTACTTGATTAAATTTGACCAAAAATATTTTTCTTTATTTGGTACGGACAATTTTTTTCATTAATACAGAAAGATCAGTAAAAAAACTTGCCAAGTCAAAAAAGAGTGAAACTTGGTCTAATTTTAGATCTTAGTACTTTACAAAACCGAGATTTTCGGATAGGAACTTGGTCCTTATTTTACATAAGTGTTTTTGGTCTGATCATTTCTCTTTTTCTTCAATGTTCAATGAATGAAAAAGTAAGAAGAATTTAGAACTTAAATTTTAGATTGAATATGAAATGTGAAAAACGCTTATTAAAGCAATTTTCTTTGTTTAGTAAATAAATTCCTGCCTGAATTTTAAATTTTAATTTATGACCTCAGAAACTCAAGTTCAATCAGATTGCACAATTTAAAAATATCTCCTAAATATACAGTATTAGGACCCTGTTTTACGACGTTTCTAGTAAATATCTGCAGTTTTTAGAATTGTTCTTTACTTGTGGCCTAAAATCTACCTACGTACCAAATTTCAAGTTTCTACTCCCCAGAAAACTTCCCATAATTTTGATGAGTCAATGGGTAAGTCAGTCAGTCAATAGTAAAATAGGCGACTGGATTCATCGAATACAAGTAAATCTTAAAATTCTGTTTCTTAAAATATGATAGAAGTGGGTCATTTGTATTTTCTTTTATACACAGTTATTATAACTAAGAACAATGCTTGAATTATTTTGTTTCAATCAAAAGCCACATTTTTGAAAACATGTGTTCATTATAAGTATTTAAGAACAGTTATATAGTATGGTATCCCACATTGACCATAAAACTATTTTTACTCATATTTTTATAATAAATTAATTAAATTTTACAGTTCACATCACAGTTACTTTTTTAAAGCCATACGAAAGCATACTAATATTTAGTTAGCCCAGTTTAACCTAATTAATAATTGTACTTTAAATTACACTGTAATTAAGAAACAGATTGCTGTGCAATAAGTCGATTAAATTAAATATTGATTAATTATTAAATATCTTTCAGTTTTTAAATTGGTTAAGTGATATATGGAATTTATTTTCATTCTTACTACAACTCATGAAGCGAATGTACAAAGCCGAAGTACCAGGTGCTGTGGGTGCTGGATCTTCTAGATGTTTATACCATTTTCCCCACTTCCAATAACGCTTTACGGTATTTTTTGGACAACGTTGTAGTTTCACCACGACGTTATACTAATAACTAGTACCACTGAACTACCCCCATTAACGCCTATATAATGTCATCCAGACGGGACTTTTCCATGCAAGTACATACACAGACGTAGTGAAACTGCTGTATTTTATAATATACAAAGATAAAGGTACAATAATTGACAATAAAAGAGATCTAATAGTCCGGTAAAGGAGATTTTAAATAGCCATGAAATTTCGGAAGGCTAATTTTTTAAAATATTTGTTTTAATGTGTATATTAAGTAAAAAAATTAAATTTGGCGGAAAAAGGATCGTCAAAAAAATTAAAACCACCCCAAAAACCGCTTTTTTAGAATTTTCTTGAAAAGTATAATAGTCAGAAAAAATGTTTAAAACAAAACCGATAGATCGTAACCTGATCTATAAATTCGTTTTAAATCATATTTTTAAATTTGTCATAGAAAATGAGATATTTGTATTTGAAAGTTCAAAAGAAATTTTTGAAAGCTTGTTTTTTTAATCATATCTTTATAAATAACTAAATTCTTAAGATTTTTAAAAATAATTATTAAAAAAAATAATCTCATAAATTATAACATATTACATTTTTCACTGATTTTTTTACATAACAAATAATATGTTTTTGCTTTATTTTATTTATTTGAGATTCTTTAATTTCTTGTCATGTTTTTAAATGCAAACATATTTTAAGCATTGATTTCACCTGTATTAAAATCTATTCAATTGAAATTGCTCCTTCAGTCTACTACTTTGGATATTATTATTATTTCTATATTTTTATTGTCACTAAGCTACGCTACTTTATTTTCGCATAATTTATATTTATCGTCATTTTTTGATCTACTCCTTTTAATTAATGAATTTATTCCTATTGTTTTACTACTGCAATTTCGTCGATATCGTTTATAAGAGGCAGATCACAAATTGTACATAATTTTACTGTGTCCATTTTTTTTTTTTACAGTAACCACTATAAAGTTACGTCACAAACTTAAAAGTCTAAAAAAAGAAAAATGTATTTGTTATAATTTTAAATAATTATTAAAAAACAAAATCTCTAAAACTTTTTTATATATTTATATGGATTTGACTTTAAAAAATCTTAAAATATTGATATATTGATTTTCAAATGCAAATATCTCATATTCTATGGCAAACTCGAAAAATATGATTCAAGCCGAATTTATAGATCAGCTCCCAATCTATCGATTTTGTTTTAAACATTTTCGATGACTATTATACTTTCCGAGAAAATTCTAAAAAAACTGTTTTTGGGATGGTTTTATCTTTTTTACCAACCTTTTCCCGTCAAATTTAGTTTTTTAAACTAAAAAAACACTTTTTTTTTCGAAAAATTAGCCTTAAGAAATTTCATGCTTATTTAAAATCTCCATGAAACATTAAAACTTATGTGTACAGGGGCGCCACTACCAGCCGATTTTAAGGTCCTTAAGCCCCAGTGTAAATGATTAAATAATTTTTATTGTATTACAAGATGTTTGTGTTGATGTTAATAAAAAACAGATAAAGCAAAACGGTACGTTAAGCAGTAAGTTTTTTTTTAAGTATGTTTGTCATCCATTTTTAAGTATATGTTACTTAACATTTTTTTAATGGGACACCTTATTTATTGGTGCTTTTTTAAAAACGTTTTCTTTTTTCGATACATCCCAATAAAAGAGATTTCGTATTTAGTTTTAGACCAGTTGATTTGGTTCATATTATGAGAAATTTGCGATTTAAATTAGGAGGCAGAGAAAGGTAACGATAAATACCAAAACAGAAAATGTCAATATGTTAAAAGGCTAGTGTTTATTACTACTTTTTATACATTTCAATGTTAATACTTATGTATAACTGTTTTAAAATATAAAATATTTCGAAAAGAAAAAATGTCTTTTTATCAAAATTAACTTAAGCTTTGACAGAATATTCAATTTTCTGTGTTTTGACATTTCTGGAATGTTTTGCTACCTTTTTTCTATTTTCGGGGGTAATACCACGAGTGTTTAAAAATTACCGATAATTTTCATGAAAGCTTGTTATTTATAATTTGTATAACAAGCTTGAATAAAACTTATCTGGTTAATTTGTTTTTGGGGAGAATATTTCTAGAATGAAGAATTATGGGAGTATTATACTATTAAAATGGTTTTTTTTGTCATACAATTTTCAATTTCATGCAGTATAATTAAAACTATAACTGAAATCGTTTTTTAATTACTTTATCTATTTCTTTATCGTGTACATGACCAAATCGACTTATTTTGACTGATTTTGACGTTTCTAATTGACAATACAAACAAACAGGTTCGATTGTTCTGTGTTTGTAAGTGAAAATACCACGTTGTCTAGGCAACGTGAAATTTCCACTGAAATTTTTTGATTTTTAACGTGTCTTATGGGAAAATTTATACATGAGTGAAATATTCGAATTTAAACCGCAAATTTTTCTTATAAATTAATTTATTCTGTTATTAAAAATAAATACGAAATCCTTTTTATTGAAATGTATCGCAAACATTGGCTCGCCAATAAATAAGGTTTTTCATTAGGAAAATATTAATTTTATGACATATCTTTTTTGTTTTAATTCAAAATACTTTCACAATGTTCTTCAGGATTTGACGGGAAAAATACACAATATGGCTACTTCACTGTATTTTAAATATAGTCCAGTAAATGACGGGACAAGGATGCTTTCGAGCGAAAAAAGTTTATCAACGTTAACAGGTGGGAAAGGGCTGAAAATGGCCCCTCAAGGCCCGAAAAATGGGTTTCCGCTAATATCTGCCAAAATATGAGAATTGTGCAATTTTTGTTTAGACAAAAAATGAAGATCGCCTTGTAATCTACAAAAATGCTGCTTATAATTTTTTTCAAAAAATCAAGAGTTTTTGAGATAACGGGACCCAAAAGTCCCTTCATTTCAGCTGCCGCTCTACCGCTAGAATGCCGCTATCTTCATGGATTCACTTATAAGCGCGCGGACGAATTGTTTCATTACTCGGGCAATAATGTACATTTTTTAATCATTCAAAATCATCGGAATGGTAAAACCCGTACCTATCATTGCATATGAATTTGGGTCCATTCTAATTTTTCTAGAATAATAAAAAAAGCGGTAAAAGTTTTTTTTACAATATTTTGAAAGTATCCCATTAATTTATTAATATTTTTTGAAAAAATGGTTTGTTATAAAAATTTCTTTTTTACAATGAGACCTTAGCAAGTGTTCAATGATCCCAGAAAATTTCCTTCACCATCTTTCTTGCGTTTTGATAAAAAATTGTTTTGCTCATCTGCATTTTTTAGCCGTTTAGCCACATCTATCCAGTGTGAAATGTTATGGATGACGACGGCCGTTTTTGCGAAAAATATTGGTGTTGCGAAAAAAATGGTAGGGACTATTTTTGTAGATTCCGAGGTTTTTTTTGTCTAAACAAAAATTCTCTAATTTGCATATTTTGGCGGATATTCGCAAAAAACTCATTTTTGGGACTTTGGAGGCCATTTTAAGCGGGTTTCCACGTCGGAATCGTGATAAACTTTTTCTCGCTCGAAAGAATCAGCGAAGACCTAAGAATTCCGCCACAAATGAAAATTATACAGAATTATAGCTTTGGGTACTTTCAGGTCTTCAGTTACTGGACTAATATAAGGAAAGCTACACATATGACTTTAATCTTTACAATTAATACAATCAAAGTAATTTGATTTCATTTGATTTAGGGGAGGCTAATCGTTGGCGTGGGACGGGGGGCTAAGCCTCCCAGTGTCCTTATTTGCGCTACTGTTTGTGTCTTGTTTAATTATACGTTATGAATATTTGTAAACAATAATTCAAAAAACAACATATAATAAGCACAATAACCGCATCATTGAAAAAATTAGACGTATACCTAACGTAGGCAGATACTACGTTTCAAATATTTTAGGCTCCATTAATATTTAAATGATTAAATAGAATTTCATTCGAGAAATTACCTTTATTATTAAAAACAAGTTTAAGTAGTAAGAAAACAGCATAACGAGAATATTAATATTATTTTTCGATTTTAATAGAACCAATTAAATAGTCAAGGATTCCGTAGTATGTGATTCTGTTTAATTTTTATACAATTTTTTATGCAAATTAGATTATTAATCAATTTTGTTTATAAAATATTAAAGTATGACAAGCGTGTGTTACTGTGAGTAAAGATGGTTTTATGAATGTAGCAATTACTTCTTAATATACACTATCGGACATAAGTATTGCAACAAATTGGTAATCCAAAAATCTGTATGATATTTAACGCATACTAGAGAGCCTGCTCCAAACATAATAACAACATTGTTTTTTGAGTTTTCGCGGATTGAAACGTTAATTTACGGGTCTTCTAACTCGTCTCATTCCACCTCAATTAAAAATATTGTATCGTGAACCTTTCTCCAACTAGCAGCAGTCCAGTTGATATGCCTTCGTGCGAATGCAAGTCTAGCAGCTTTATTTCTTGCAGAAATTAAGGGTTTTTTGCTGGTCTTCCACTGTATAACTGAGCCTGCATGAATCTTTTTGAATAGTTCGGCAGGAAATGTCTATATGGGGTATTTCGGCTTTAATCTGAGGACCTCACTTCCACGGATCCTTCTGAAAAATAAGTTTTATTACCCTGTCTGCGTGTACATTTGTTTTTCTTGGCCTGCCTGACTTGGGAATAGTATCCTAATGATGTCGTTAATTAAAATATGAGATTATTCGTGACACTATACTGGGAATTAACAAAAACATTTGAGCAATAGCAGCTTGTTTTTCTCCATTTCCAGAAATACTTCTTTGAACCGGCATTAATAAATTCTAAGATGCAAACTTGAATTAACTTCCAAAACCACTGCACAAACGCAATAAAATATGTTTGTTGCAATGCTTTTGATGTTTAAAAAACAGCAAACTAATAAACATCAAAGTCTTAAATCGTAAATGTAAACGGAATAGTGTTTTGTTGCGCCAGATGTAATCACGGGCAATTTAAAAAACAATGTTGTTGTCAGGTTTTAATAGGGTTGCCATCTCTAAAATTTGGCAACCAGGACAGGAAAACCCCGGATTTTAGAGCCCAAAACCCGGACATGTCAACAGGTTTTTCTAAACATAGTCAGTGTAATAAAAAACAGTGGAAAATATCATAAATCACCTTTTTATTTATTTTCAGACCTTAAAATTAAATTTAGTCATCTTTTATCATCATTTTAAATGTACCTAACAAAACAGAATATTATTACAGTTTTTTACAAATTGTGTAAATAACCACAGAATATTTTTATTTTTAAAATAAAACACGAATTATTGATATACCCTGTTATGAAAACAAAACCTTAACCTTAATAAGATATTAAACCTAACGAAATTCAAATAAATTTTTAAACAAAAATATTAAAAGTACTGAGACCATTTTAGTATTTAGTCTTACAATTTTTAAGGTAACTTTTTAAACTTAATAATAATTATCTTCTTTAAATTTTCATTAGCAGCCATTTACACAAAAATGTTTCTTAACATAATATGAACTAAATTCAGTTTTCTTAAATCTTAAGCAACAAAACTAAATCTTTTTAAAGTTTCAACTTACTGTAATGTAAATTACATTATTAATTTTTTTAAACGTAAAATAACCAAAAACTATACTCATTTATATCACCGTAAAGTTTTAATCAACAGCCATATTTTAAATTTCTTTTACGTAATAAAAACAATCATAACTTAAACTACAAAAATAAAAGAAATTATTGCACTCATAAGTACATTATTTGACCATCGCGGGCGGCCCAAGACTTTAAATTTTTAAACCCGGTCTACAAATGAAGCCCCGCCTGGACGTTCCCGGTAGCTCTCTAAACTAGGATAAATTCGGAGAAACCCGGACGGATGGTAAACCTATGTTTAAAGCAGGCTCTCGAATATGCGTTAAATATTATACAGATTTTTAAATTATCAATTTGTTGCAATACTTATGTCCGATAGTGTATATGCAGAACATTTAAAATTTATAGAGGTTCTAAAAGGCACATGGTTTCGCGTAGGTACTGCACGTGGCTAGTTAATACACCTAGACGGGAGAAGACTTATATATTGCTGACGATAGTTCCCTATTACTCTAATGTTCAGTTTTTCAAGCCAGTCTCTAAGCCTGATCTGGAAAACAAGCGCACACGACCTTAAACTAATATTGGATTGGGGCGCCAAAAATCTTGTCCAGTTTAATGGCTTTAAAACACAATAATGTTGTCGCGCAAATATTCTATCAATTATCATCATTTACTTCGGAGCGGCCAAGTTCTGCAAATCAAAGAGCTATTTAATCTTGTTGGCGTTACTTTTGAGAATAATCTTAATTGACATATACACATTACATCCATAGCCTCAGTCGCTTCAAAAAAGATCTTTGCCAGTCAGAAAGTGTTTCTCCCCTTAATCTGTATACTCTGTATGTATCCCAAATCAGACGCCCTAGTCATATCTCCCACACTTTTGGCATTCTTGATTCTATCAAAAAGGAGCAGTTCGCCTATTAATGATCTCACGTTTACAGAAACGCTTCTTTCTCTTGTCCACCGACGGGCTGTAGGAATCTGTCGCTCTTTTATAAATATGTTCAAGGCATATTTTCCAAGGAATTAGCTAGAATACTTTCTGCCTTGGTAGCTCCTAACAGAGCAACACGCACTACATCTTACGCCTCCCTTAAGAGTCCAACTTAAGAGGCCCCGAAAATTCAACTTTATTTGTTCCTTCATCTCTAGAGTATCTAGACTGTGGAACCTAGCCCCTGCAGAAGTTTTTTCTCCCCCCTCTCAAAATCTCCAAAATCTAAGAACCTGCTTGATATTATAAACAAAAGCGTTGACTAATTTTTAAAAAGGACTGGCTTTGGCCATACGCAATTGAAATTATAAATTATGTTGAAAAAACGATTCTTTACTTATAGTAGAGAAGTAATTTAAGCTTGTAAGTTCAGACAATCTCAAATAAAGATATGTTTAAATTTTTTCCTTACATAAATTGTCGTTATGTGATTTAAATACCAATAAATATTTTAGGACATATCTACTCGGTAATATAAAATACAAAAGAAATCACCCCTTCAAAAATCAAATAAAAAAAAAGATTTTAACTTTTGACAATATTGGGGTCTCCTTATTTTTCTTTATTTTTTATAATTATTTTAAAAATAAACTATTGCTCATTTTACACCTAAACTGTTTATGGTTATAATTATGACAGTTGTTTTGTGTGAATTTTTAGTTGTTTGTTTTTGCCATTGACGTTTTTCACTTCCATAGTTAATATTTTAAGTAAATAATTCGATTTAGGATTTTTTGTGATGATGTAAAGACTCATTATAAATGCTGTGAATTAATGTGGTTTTTTTGAGATGGTCTGCTCTGGACGTCTGTAATAATCTATTTTTAATATTTCTGGATTTAAACATTGAACGCTAATCTACAATAAAAACATATCATACTATCTTTAACAATTAACATTTCACTGATATTTCTGTTCTATTAAGGTCACTTTAATAACAAAAAAGATAACATGGTTATAACTTTTGCGCCTTTCTTTGCAAAGTGAAATGATATTTATTTTGTTTTGTTTGACCGTTGACATGATTCCTATAGAAATTTGCGATAATATAGAAAAATAATCCGATTGTATTGTATATTTATTAATTTCGAGTATATCATAGCATTTTGTTCTATTGCTCATAAACTGCTAGAAATTATAAAGTCAAACAGATCATCTTGTCCTAAAAGAATTTGGCCCAAATCTTGCACTTATTCTAACTTGCCCATTTCGGTTTTTTATAACGAAGATACTTTCCAGGAAGCTGAAAGGCCGAGCGGGTAAAATGTAATACCAAAAGTACAAAATTCATAATTAGAAAGTTAAATTTTGTTCTTTTACCTAATCCCTGAATTTTAAAAATTTGGAAAACACAAATTTATCTATAACAGGCAGTAGGTACGGATTCTGTCACGAAAGATCCATGGCAGGTCTACTTTCATATGTTACACTTAATTGGAATAAGTCCTCTGGGCTCCTTGCCGAATTCCAGATGATTGCCTTGTTTAGGTCTGGATCTTGCGCTGCTTAAAATTTTCTTTTTACGTTCTGCACTTTAAACTTTGTGTTTGCAACTCAAGTTTCCTTTCTAATTAACGTATATCTGCAGGTTAAATGTCGCTCTTGTAGCTTTCACCGGACATAAATTTCAGTGTATACCAGGGTTCAGTACTAGCACCAACTCTTTTTTTTTTACATCTTCTTTCTTATAAATAATCTCATTTATGGTTTTTTTGACGATAGACGATAATACCCTTCAGTCTAATATTTATTTTCCTAAGTTTGTCTCTAAGTCTGATTTAAAAAAGAGGCGGAGTTAATCCAGATATCCGTACATAAGACCTTTTGTGTCGAAGAATCTTACTTTTGTGGGCGCTACTTTCGAGAATGACGTTAAATGGCATATACACATTACATTTATAGCCGAGGCAGTTTCTAGAATGCTTGGATTTCTTTTGAATCCGAAATTATTCTTACTTTTGTCCTAAACACCAACTTGGAATACCTACTGTTGTCTGGGGAACAGCTTCTGACACAGAGCTGTCAAAACTTGAAGTACTTCAAGTAAAATTTTACTTGAAGTACTTTTTTGTACTTCAAGTATTTTACTTCAAGTACTTTTTACTAGGAGGTACTTGTACTTGTACTTGATTAGTTTTTATGAAGATACTTGGATTTTTACTTGATTTGACCAAGTAAATTACTTGAAGTATTTATTTAAGTACTTGAAGTATTACGATGTACTTGAAGTAAAAAAGTACTTCAAGTAAAAAAAGTACTTTAAGTAAAGAAAGTACTTCATGTAAATAAAAAGTACTTGAAGTAAAAAATCAACCAAGTACTTAAATTTACACGCCTTAGATAATCGTACAAACAAGTTAAAACAAGAAATACGCGCAACGCTGCTGTTTCTATTGTATTGCATTACAGCGCTCATTTGAATTGGATCCAACAGCAAGACAAGTGTAACAAGTGTAAAATCCTTTATTTTGATACCCAATTTGTTATATTTAATAATGATTACTAACGGCCATTTTTCATGACAATTTTATTATCGAATGCATTCAGGATACGAAACAGGTTTCCAAATCACTTCCAAAAATGTCAAAACGTGACAGTTCAAGAATATTCTATTGGTGCGATTTGACGTTTGATGGAGCGGTTTCCCAACTATTTCTTATTGTGAATGCGTTCATTATTATCTTCATTTGAACGAAAACCCCTGTATTTTAATAGGCAAGTTAAACAAAATTTCCACTAATAAAATGGAAACGACATCAAAATTGAAGTTAGGTTGTTCTGAGTTGATTTTGTGTTGATGGGAAATTAAAATATTTCCCAAGAATAGGTTTTGGGTGCCAACCTGCTGTGGGTACCCATATGAAAACACTCACTTTTGACAGATGTATCGGATGCCAACGGATGCCAACGCCAACGCGTTGACAACCACAGGGAAAAAACCCATTTTGGGAAAAACCAATATTTTCTATAATAGTTTAAGGCCCAAACGCTCACCCGAGTACGGCATTGTAGGCCTGTTGCCATAAATTTACATACGAAATTTTACATTATTTCGTACATCGGATGCATAAGATCCCGACTTAAAACGGGATACTTAGCAAACCTACTTGTTTTCCTAACTATAGTTTTTACCGACTGGCCCACTTTCCAATGACGTTGCGCTCAGTCTTTAAAGCTTTTAGGAGTTGTTGGAAACCCCGTTTTGAGAAATAAACTCTCTAACTTTCTTACAAAAAATACTACTCAAGTATAATTTGTTTTACTTGAAGTACTTTTAATTACTTCAAGTACTTTGTTTTACTTCAAGTACTTTGGTTTACTTCAAGTATTTGGATTTACTTCAAGTAAAATACTTGGGTGGTACTTTAAGTACTTTTTCAATTTACTTGAAAATGCAGTACATTTTAATAATTACTTGGTACTTGTACTTGAAGTAATTTTTAAAAAATCAAAAACTTGGTACTTGTACTTGAAGTACTATTTAAGAGTACTTTGACAGTTCTGGACATAACTGTCATCATTTTTGTTTCCGTTTAAAGAAAGGCCACCCTCCCACAACCTGTTCCTCTTTAATGGGTAAATCCACGGTTTTGGCTTCGAAAAAGTAGCCAGTATATTTCCTAAGCCGCTCTCATGCATCTCTTTTTCGTCCATCTAAAGAACTTAAAAATTCTTGATCCTTTATATAGGGAGTGCCTAAATGATGTCAGCAGAGATCTTTACTTTCTATTTAAATTTTTAAACCCCATATTAATAAACTGCCTCTTACGTTACATCAGACATACAAGTTTAAAGAAATTTCTTTAGTTTATTTATTTTTTAATAATGTCACATTAACAAAAACCGGTAAGTATTATCTCTAAAAGTGGTAATTACTAAAGTATTTATGTGAAAATAATTTTACCTATCAATTTTCTAAAAAAACATAGTTAACTGAATGACTTTTTAAGTATATGTTTTACAAATAAAAAATGATAGTAATCTTCTGTAGGAACAATTCTCTCTGAAGTTTTGCTGGATATCATATTGCTGAAATTATACCTTATTTGAATTTTGAATTATTTTAAAAATCTGTTTCAAATTATTAAATGTAAATAAATTAGTTTAAGTTTCGGTCTTAAGGTTAAGATAGGGTTTTATTTGACTATGTGACATTAAAATATAATACCTTAAGATTATAAATATTTAGACAAATGCCTTAATAAATAATTTATTATTTAAAAAAAAACTACAAAAATAAAAGAAATGGAGCTTTGAAACAAAATGATTTAATATTATCCAGGAAACAACAAAATACTATAAATTGTTAAAATATATTTTTGTTACTAAGTAAAAGTAAAGATTTTAGTATGGTCAATTGGAAATTTACAATTACTATGGTCAATATTATAAAGTTTACGCACAAAATAATAAAAATGTAGGGCTAGGCCACCCTTTTGTGGTTCATTCATTATAGTTGAACATTTATTAAATAACAGAGAAAATTTAATATAAATATAATCTTACCTGCGGCAAAAATTTCTAAATAGTTTTTAGGTAGGTAGATATAGATATACGGTCGAGTGATGGAAACATGGTTAACGATGAATTAAATTAACAACGTATGAAAACTGAAAGTCTTGGTTGTTTTCCAGTGTAATTCTGTTTTACTTTGTAAAAGTACCAACTTAAACAGAGCTTACCTTTTATATTTTCCCACTTAAATATTTATCTGTTCGTATTTTTATTACACCATCGACAAGCTGAATCTTTTATAGGTTGTTTCGTGGTTTGGGCTCTTAATAGTTAGCCAGATAATATCCCAATAGAGCAACACAACTTGCCACTTTAATGCATCCCTAAATTAGTTTGCTTTATAATCTCTATAAGTGTGTCTATTCTGTGGAATCTGCTGCCTGCAGGGGTCTCTTCGTCAAGTCCCAAGTCCCAACTGCCTCTTACTTTCTTTGAGACACCCATGCAAGTTAGTAATTGAGCTTTATGCGCCCGTTAAAAAAATGACTCATTCGCACTAGTAACGCAAATAAAAAAAAAACTAAAATAGCGAAGGCAAACAGTCTTAAGGCAAGAGGCGATTAAGGTTGTAAACTCTAGACATACCATTTTTCTAGTAAACCATTTGTTGTTGGCAATAATGTTTGGGTCATAAGCTATAAAAATATTTAAATTACTCATAAAATTTTACTGCTTATCGATCTACTTTTAAAGAAAATAAAAATCATTACAAAGACCAAGTTCCTCATTTACATTTTCTTGCTCTTTTTGCTTTCATCCATCCTATGTAACGTGTTCTATTAGCAGATCATCTGCTGCGAGACCATGTGATATGAAAATCTGCCCGCTCCGCTTTCCTCCGAGATGTTAATAAAGAACTTGACCCAAGTTACCACATATTTAAAGGAGAGAAGCGATAAAATTTGTATTTTTTAAAATTATCGATACTACTGTAGATTTTAAACTTAATAATGCAATAGGTAAACATTTCAAGAACAAGAAATCGTTTACATAAGAAAACAGTTTTAAATAACTTCCCTAAATACGTTTATTTAATTATGTTGGGAACAGCAGTAAGAACAATTTTATTGGACACAGTTACAAATTAATTAGTTTACAAAGCTAGAAATTCCACTTGAATTTTCATTTGGTTTATTTGGCGCTGTTTTCAATTTTAAAAAAAGTTTAATTTATGTCTGGTGACAGTGAAATAATAAAAAAAAACTCTAAAAGAATAAAAACTGATTACATCATAATTCTTAAGGTGTAAGATATAACCGGTGATCAGTAATTTTTTTAATTCTATATAATAATTCATACATTAACTAAAAGGTATTGTTGGTAGCTAAACTAGTTAAAGATTTAAGAAGTTTTGTGTTAGTAAATGGGTATTTCTCTGTAAACAGTAAAATAAAGTTTATGGCATAAAAAAACGTTTTTATGGTGCTCAAAAAACAGTCCACTGCATGTCCCCAAAAACAGTCCCCTGGCGAAAAAGCCGTTTATCTCACCACTATTAAAAAAATAATCATACTTGATATTAAAAATCTAATGTACTTTTACTGACAATATCAAAGAAATTATTTTTTTAATTAAATAATACACCTAAAAAAACTAATGTTAATTTTGTTACCAATTTTACACACAGTCCCCTGGTTCTTATTTAAAACTGCCTCAATAATATTTAATACAATTAATCTCATTTCTACGTAGTGCTTTATATGTTTTTTATGTTTGAACAATGATAATAATTAAATAGAATTATTAACCTATAAAAAAACTAACCAGGGGACTCGTTTGTCGAGACAAAAATAGGCTTAAAGTTGCCCATTTTACAGAGAAATACCCAAATACAGTTGTAAAATTAAAAATATCAACTTTCCAAATTTATTGTCAAGAATTAGTAAAGTTTATTATATTATTTTACACTTTTGTAAATAGACACCTTGCACATATTATTAGCCAAAAATAACCCTTTATAACTAAATAACAATTTTGCCAATTATTGTTTTAATACAAAATATTATAAGAAAGCTAGAAGCATTTAAAATTTAAAATATAAAACGATATTGACGTCACTAACCGCACATATTCACAATGCGTCGTCGACACAGGCCACTGCGGCTGTTCGAATATTACATTTCGGATGAGAGCGGAGTGAATAGTATAGCAAGCGAAGCTAATTCGGACTTTGAAACACTTTGGATTTTCTGTCAGTGGATAAGTTCCATTTCCATTTGTTTATTAAAAAAATGTTATACTCTAACCTTTTTATTTTCATATTTGTTATAAATAAAAGACCTTATCTTCACTAAAAAGGTTTAATTTCTTAAGGGACCCGACGCGTTTTGGTTAAACAACCATTATCGAGGGTCAGTTTTATATATCACTTTGGCACATGGTAAACTGCGTCAAAACACAAAAAACATACATTTTACAAAGGTTCACAACACTAATTAAAAACTAACAACAACCAAAACAGTAAAATATAAACATTCAGTTCCCAGTCATTTCTACATTTCCCTGGGCACACACTGGATAGATGTAGTAGTAGTAATTTCTTACTAAAAAATACAGATGGGCAAAATAATTTTTTATCAAAACGCAAGAAAGATGGTGAAGAAAATTTTCTGGGATCATTGAACACTTGCTAAGATCTCATCATAAAAAGAAATGTTAATAAAAGACCATTTTTTCAAAAAATATCAATAAATTAATGAGATACTCTCATAATAATGTAAAAAAAAACTTTGACTGCTTTTTTTAATATTCTAGAAAAATTAGAATGGACCCAAACTAATATGAAATGATAGGTACGCTTATAAGTAAATCCATGAAAATAGCGGCATTCTAGAGGTAGAGTGGCAGCTGAAATGAGGGGTGTTTTGGGTCCCGTTATCTCGAAAATGATTGATTTTTCGAAAAAAATTATAAGGGCCATTTTTGAAAATTACAAGGCAATCTTCATTTTTGTCAAAACTAAAATTCTTCAATTCGCATGTTTTGGCAGATATTAGCCATTTTCAGCCCTTTCCCACCTGTTAGTGTTGATAAACTTTTTTTCGCTCGAAAGCATCCCCGAAGACCTAAGAATTGCGGCACAAGAGAAAACTGTACAGATTTATTTACAGCTTTGTCCCTTCATTTACTGGACTATGCATAGAACTGATTGAAAATACATAATGATCTAAATGTCATTAGTCATCTATTAATTTAATAAAACCTGATCCCAAACAGGTTATAGTCGACTGACTATTGATAACGTCATAACTACTTCTCAACATTTGTATTATTTGCGAAACATTAGGTTATGTACTTAACCGAAATCGGTCATATTAGATTAACCTAAAAAAATGCTTTCGGGAAAAATGTTTAAAATTGACACTAGATGTTTTTAGATAAAAAAGTAAAGCAGGGTTTATTTTACTGACCAAATTTTTTATAGTATTTTCTTCTACAAGTGAAACAATCATAACAATCGTTAGTTAGAGAATTAGTTTCAGAGATGAATGTAGCAAGGTTTAAGCAAATTTAACTTATGTAATGAAAATTCACATTATCCTGTGATTCTGTGATTAAGTAAACAAAAACGAAACACTATAAAGAATATTTAAGTAATGTTAACGGATTATTTCTGCATACCAGTTATGCTAATTTTGGTAACATTGTCACTAGATTTATGAGCGACTTAAATTAAGAAACAATATTGTCACGATTCGGTAATCAGCGGAGAAATTCTGTAAGAAAAATGAATATCTAGATTTAAAAAAAAATATGTTTTAACAATAAATCCATAATATATAAAAACGCGACGGGTTCGTTTCATACATTTTCGTTTTAAGTTTAAGGATGTGGTTGCAAATAATTACGCGAGCGCGGGAATGCATAGATATCGTAAGTTGTTCCTTATTTAACACTTTGTTAAATAAAAAGCCTTCATCAAGTGAAGGTACTCACACACATTTCGAAAATGTTCAGAGGAAAAACTGTGAATGCCAGGCCGGTAAAACAAAGGCGGATCACAAACACATACACAGACACATACTCTCCAGAAATTGAGGATTTCCCGAATGTGTGTGGCTGACATAAACCAGCAAGGGAAAAAAGAAACTACGAAATGGATTATTGAACTTAACTAATTGACTGCTTAAGATTTCAATAAAACCTTGGAAAATACTATTTAATAATTACAGTTAGATGCTTTATTTTCAGATAACCACATAAGTTTTCTTCAGTTTAACTGTAATTTTTTACATCCTTTCAAATAATTGAAGGTTATTTGAATAATCCTTATAACTGTAATATTGGGAAAAGCTAGAGGGGCAATTATTCAAATTACAGGCGTTTAAATAATTATTAACCGAAAAAACTAAATAAGCTCAAAAAAAAACTTTTGATTAACATAAGGAAAACCAATAACAAACCTATCATTTTATTTGGTGAACTTTAAAACAAAAAAAGGTTTTATATAATAATGTTTTACAGGAATAGTAATAATTAATTTAAAAGAAAAAAAGTTTGGCTTAATGACTACTCGATGTAACCTTTAGTAATTTTATGAACGATTTTTTTTCCTGTTTTTTACTCTCCAGCAGTTTAAATTTAAAATATGGATATTTTCATAAATTTTTTTGAGAAAACTGTGTCCATACTTATTAGAACAGAAAAAATAACTCTTAGACTATGTTTATATCTATGATTCTATCGGATAAAAATTCTATCCGATAGCACAGGCATACAAAAAAAAGTTTTGAACCAGATATGTGAAGTACCTCACCCTTAGATTTTGCTCCAGCACCCTCCCCCCCGAAGGGTCAAAATTTTATTCATTTGAAAAATATATAATAAATATCTGACAATACGTTTTTTGGCGTGTTAAAAATGAATATGAAGTTAAAATTTACCGATAACCCTTGAATTTAACCCTAGCAACCCCTAGCAACACCCAGAAACCACCGTTAGGTCAAAAATTTTATTTTATTGGAAGAATTAAAATAAATATCTGACAATATGTTTTTTGGTGTGCTAAAAATGAACATAAAGTCAGAAACCCCCCCGCACCCCCCATCCCAAAGGGTCAAAATTTTATTCATTTGGAAAAGATTTAATAAATATCTGACGACAAGTTTTTTGGCGTGCTAAAAACGAATATGAAGTCAAAATTTATCCATCACCCTTATATTTTGAAGAAACCCCCCATGGGGGGCGCCCATCTCAAAGGGTCAAAATTTCATTCATTTGGAAAAGATATAATAAATATCTGACAAAACGTTTTTTGGCGTGCTAAAAACGAATATGAAATTAGAATTTACCAATTACCCTTAGATTTTGCCCCAGAAACCCCCCAGCACCCACCATTCCAAAGGGTCAAAATTTTATTCATTTGGAAAAGATATAATAAATATTTGACAATACGTTTTTTGGCGTGTTAAAAACGAATATGAAGTAAGAATTTACCCATCACCCCAAGGGTCAAAATTTTATTCATTTGGAAAATATATTATAAATATCTGACAATACCTTATTTGGCGTGCTTAAAACGAATATGAAGTTGGAATTTACCCATAACCCTTGAATTTATCCCTAGCAATCCCCAGCAACCTCCAGCATCACCCAGCAACCATCCAAAGGGCTAAAATTTTATTTTATTTGAAGAATTAAAATAAATATCCAACGTTTTCAGTACACCAAACAACCTATTGTCCGATATTTATTACAACTATTCTAAGTGAATAAAGTTTACCATTAAGGAGGGTGAGTTGCTGGATCAAAATGTAAGGGTGATGGGTAAATTCTGACTTTATGTTGATATTTAGCACACCAAAAAGCGTATTGTCAGATATTTATTTTAATTCTTCTAAGAATATTAAATTTTTGTTCTTAGGGTGGTTCCTGGGTGATGCTAGGGGTTGCTGGGGTTGCTAGGGTTAAATTCACGGGTTATGAGTAAATTCTAACTTCATATTCAGTTCAGTTCAGTTTTTACAACATTAAAAAACGTATTGTCAGCTATTTATTACATCTTTTCCAAATGAATAAAATTTTAATACTTCGGGGGTGCTGGTGGGTTGCTGGGGCAAAATCTAAGGGTGATGAGTACATTCTGACATTCTGACTTCGGATTCGTTTTTAGCGCACCGAAGAACATACCGGAATGTACTTCACATATCTGGTTCAGAACTTTTTTGTGTGTGTCTGTGTAATTATTATCTGCTCAAAATGACCGGTATAAACGTTTTGGACTTATATCGTACAACGGTAAAGACGATGCGATGGTGTGGACACGATTTGGATTCACATTCAGACCGTCATATGTTTGTACTTGGTTGGATTTTGAGGATAGAAATTTGAATTTTTTGTGTTTCTGATTGTTGTTTTTTGTTGTAAGCTTTTCTCTTAAGTTTTGCAAAATAGAGTAAATAATGAGTACCGAAAGTAGTAAAATATCTGCTAAAAATAGACGTATTTGGTAGTTGAAAGCCGGAAAAGATCATATGTTTTACGTCAAAATTTCATCGGATCAAAACCGGATTACTTTAAATTTTTTTGTGGTATAAAGGACTGTGGGTCGAAATTTGTGACCGAAGGTTTTGGTCTCTGATAACTCTGATCTGATACATCTGATCGACCAAATGTACATAAACGTAGTCTTGCTAGTTTGTGCTTATAGACCAATAAATTTAGTTTCTTGTTACAGCGTTAATTAATAGATGTAGATATAACTGGTTTGGTAACTTCAACTTATAATACCTAGGTTATAATACAGTTGACAACTAAAATTGGTACCTGTTTTATTCGTCATCTTTTAAAATGTTTTTTTGTCCTGCTGTGGCATGTGATATATAATATGCATATAATCACTTATCGAATTAGTGTTAAAAGTAACAATTAAAACTCAGGTTTTCTGCAAGAAATATCTTTGGTATGTCAAGATTTAATAAAAATGAATATAAGGGATTGGCAATCTTATCATTTTATTTTCCATGTATTCAAATATGACAGTGTTTTATTAGGAAAAAAAGTTACCAAAAGCTAGAAAAACTGTGATAGCAGCTACGAATAGGACAAAATAAAGTCCTAAGATCCACAGGACGTTAGAACTTAGGTTTTAAGCCTTCGTGGACTGTCCCAAGATAAAAAAAAATGGCTTTTTGTGTTTTAGGTCGTAGCGTTTCCTATATAAAATATTTTTTTGTAAATATAATAATAATTTTCGCTTAAATCAAAGACGATTTAATAAAGCAACATTACAGGTAAAAAAGAAATTAAAGTTTTTATGTCAATTTAATTAGGCAATTTAGTTGTAGGCAATAAATAAATTACCGTTGTAAAAATATAAAATATTTATGTGGATAGTTATAACAGAAATAAACTTTGTGCTGAGCAACAATTATTTCCTTTATAAATAAAAAATGAGCTAAATGTATCATTATACTTACATGACGAAGAACCTTGAGCAACTCTTAAAAGAAAAACACAAAACAACACTATTCTCATTTTAACTTAAATATAAGAACTTATTCACATAAAAAACAAATAATAAAAAAGAAGTTTTTCTTGTTTTTGTTCACCGAAAAAGTCCGTTCAGCTCACTGACCCCCTGAATCTTAGAACACCCTTTCTTTTCCAACAGAGTTTACCCCACTGTGATCCAGATTTTTCCGAAAACATGATTTAGAAAACTATATTGAGACACGTTATTGACCGCGAAATTTAAAAATAAATGATTTTATCTCAATGCAGTCGACAAATGTACAATTTGTAGAATTTGACCGCTTACTTGGTTTCGTGAGAGCGTACCACACAGGCGAGCCGTACCACTCGATCGTTCGTTCGGAGTGGGTCGATACGTTCGTTCTTATTATTTACTCACTGAAATCAAGTTAGATGTTTCATAGGTACCGGGTGGTCATTTTCTATTCGTAAAGGATTTTACAAATAAATTATTATTGCCAACTCTACTTACCTGAATTAAAAGGGTCTTGTGTATTTAGGTACCAACGTATTTACATTTATGGATTTGAATATAGTCGGTTACTTTAAGGCGCGTTTACACCAAAGTTGACAACTAAAAGTTGACAAAAAACTGTTTGTAGGAAACTAAAAGTTGCTCTTCTTACATTTAGAGAAACAAGTGAAAAACTTGTTGCCAAAGAATTAGCGCGAAAGGTTTAGGCAGTAGTTCTCCAGTTCTTCACTAGTTTTCTACAAGTTGCTTGTGCAAAGCGTGGAGCAACAAATCCCACTTTTAGTTGTCAACTTTTTTTGATCTTTTATAAGGCGCGTTTACACCAAAGTTGACATCTAAAAGTTCCACTTCTCAAATTAGAGCAACAAGTGGAAGATTTTTTGTAGAAAACTAAAAGTTGCTCTTCTTAAATTTGGAGAAACAAGTAAAAAACTTGTTGCCAAAGAATTGGCGTGAAAGGTTTAGGTAGTGGTTCTCCAGTTTTCCACTAGTTTTCTACAAGTTGCTTGAGCAAAGCGCGCAGCAACAAATCTTCCACTTTTCGTTGTCAACTTTCTTTGATTTTTACCGACACTCCGCGGGAAACTAAAATTAAGTGGAAGATTTGTCTCTCGACAAGTGGAAGACAGAAAAAGTTGCTGTATTTTGTAGAAAAAGCAACAAATTGCCGCAACTTGTGGAAAACTTAGTGGAAGATTTTGGTGTAAACGCAACTTTTACTTTGTGTGTCTGAGTGAAACAAGGTATTTTGTTTCCTATTACCATACAGGGGCGTAGCTTCCGCCGTAACAACTGTATCAATGATACTGGACCCCCGAGTACAGGGGCCCCGACATGTATAAGCAAAAATTTGTAAAATGTTTTCCACAAGCTTCCTGAAGTGCCTTTTTTTGATAATTTGGAAAAAATATACTTGTTTTGGCAATAGCATAAAACGCTGGTCAATGTTAAGTAACTAGCAATCGAAAAAAAACAATGTTAACTTTAGGAAGGTATGCCCTACTAGATGGTTTTCGAGTCACGACGCTAGATCGACTATAAAGAAAAATATTCATTCATCCATGGTTAGCTAAACGAGTCCGGAAACCTAGGAAAAGAGTGGTGGTAACAACTGTTTTTAAAAATAAAAAACGGAAGATAACGAAGCGAATTTTTGATGAGTTATCAGACGATGAGAGGTTTTCGGACTTCAAAGTCAATGTGTATTATTGCTGTGTCTCAAACTAAACAATGATTTTAAAGCCCCTATGACCTGACTGATACATTCGAAATGTTCTAACCAAAGAAACTCTTATCACTTTTAAATGAAATAATAAACAAAGAAGCCAGGAAACTGACTGCTAAACTAAGTTAAGGCATGTCATTTAATCTGTATAAATAATGAATTGCTTTAAGGGGGTATCCTAGTCTAGAAAGTTGAAAAAATCGATTATTTATTAATTATTAAAGTTATAGCTAAAGTTGTTGTTCGGCGCAATGAAACTAGAATCGAAAGTTCTGAGTTTCGAGCTTCAAGTGCTCCAAAACAAGGAAGAAGTGCTCTTATTTTAAAGAGAAATTCGTTAAATAACTCAATTTGAGGTAAAAGAAGGCCCAATATATGCAGTCGAAATGGCGGAATAAAAAAAT
>JAHBCN010010568.1:0-31294 GCA_019359885.1 Listronotus oregonensis | reverse complement strand
TTTATTACTATTTATTTTAACAAAAAAATAAATATAAAATAATTTTACTTTCTTATTGTTATCAAATGACATCATTAAAAATTGTTATAACATATCATAAGGGAACTGATTTCCATTAAACATTAAAACAGCAATCCAAAAGCAAAGTTTTTTTTTATTATATTAAATGTTTTTTTTTTTTAAAAAAAAAAGTTTAAAAAAAAATATGGTATATAGATAATGAAGTAATAAATTTTTATGACAAAAAAAAATCACTGTTTATTTCCTCTGGGTGACATTACCCAAAGCTTAAAGAGGTGGAAAGGGTTTAGTATACATGTAGTAGTTGATTCAGATTTGATGACGACTTAATACTTACATCAAAAAAACTATTATGTCCCATAAAATTTTTTTTTCCCCCTTTGACAAAACCATTGTCCTATTTTTTTTTTCATGTGTTGAACTTGTCACTTGACACTGCACCCCCTTTTTTTCCCCCCCTCTTCTACCAACATCCTGTTCTTAGAAAGTTTTTTTTTGGATCAAAATAATTTTCCCCCCCCTTTTTTACAAAAAAAATATCCTCCTGGATCTAAAGGACACTCATTCATTTTAGCTAATTCAAATTCAGATTTGTTGCTTAAGACACAGTTTGATGATTTAAGCATTATGGGATCCTACGGTGGGAAAGTTTATTTATTTATTTATTTATTTATTGTATTCTTTACAAACACCAAAAAAGGTAAGGTAATTACATGTAAAGACCCTAAAATTAAAAAACAAAAAAAAGTAATCTTACATCAAAAAAAAACTTTTTAAAAAAACAAGGACGGAACAACCATAACATATAATAAAATATAATTTTACTAAAGCACAGATTTCAATTTTTTTAGACTATCGTTAAAGAAATCTATCTGGCCCCCCCAAAAAGCAGCTCATTTGTCACAGCCATCATACGGTTAAAAGGAGATAAGCTAAAGGGGTCTACGCTAAATATTTTACGGTTTAATGACATTCTTAAGTTTATCTTTGGTACATTTAAGTTAACATAATTGATAAAATTACAATCTTTGTACTTTAAGTTATGTATTACATAATATAAAAATATCACAGTTTTTTTTTTTTCTTTCTTTGGGACAACGAAAAAACCCCTTTAAAAAAACTACTTAGCTTTTTTTTTTATACGAAATTCTAAAGGGAAAAAATTATTATATTTAACAACATAGAGATCCCAAAAAAAACCCCTTTTTTCCCCCTTTTTTCTATAAGATCATCATGGTTTCCATAGGCATCCATATTTGTGAGGGCATATTCAAGTTTTTCCCTTTACTAAGCTATTATATAATTTAATTATTGTGGAGATCTTAAAATTTTTACTATTCCTAATTATAAATCCCAGTGCCTTTACAGTTTTTTTTTTTATAAAGGCATAGTGGTTACTGAACTTCAGATTAACTGAAATAGTACTCCCAAATCTTTAACCTCCTTTTTACTTTTTAAAAAAAAAATTTTCCCCCAATTCTATATGTACTCAAAATAGGGTTTGTTCTTCTTAAAAATTTTTTACAACTGAACATTTTTGTATATTTAAGAACATTTTGTTTTCTTTACACCATTTACTCACATTATCTATATCTTTTTGTAACTTTTCACAATCCTTCTGAGTTTTTACGATCCTGCAGAGCTTAAAATCATCCGCAAAAAAAAACCCCCTTTTGGGGGAATGAATTGGGCAATCTGGTAAAGAGTTGATAAAGCACAAGAAGAGCAAAGGTCCCAAATTACTTCCCTGCTGAATGCCTGAGGTGGCAAAAAAAGCTCCCCCCCCCACAAGCTTCCACCAACCCTCACCCACTGCCTTCTACCTGTAAGATATGATTTTATAAAATGATATGCATCCTCAGAGATTCCAAGCTCCACCAGCCTCCCCAACAATATGCCGTGGTTGACCTTGTCAAATGCCTTTTCACAGTCGGTGTATATGACACCCAAAATTTACCCTTGTTTTGTATACCCCTTTCGGCTGCCAGTTGTGACAAGATTGTCAGATTTGTAACCGGGGGTCTATCCTCCAAAAAAACCCTGCTGGAAAATAGACAATTTTGGTTTAAAAAAAGGGAGTTGTTTCCCAAAGTATTGTCTCATAAATTTTCGATAAAACATTAATCAAACTAATGGGTCTGTAATTCTTTTTTTCCCTTTTTTTTTTCCGCCTTAAAAAATGGTGTTATTTGCGCCGTTTTTAGGGCTTCTGGAAATTGCTTATTTTTGATGGCTAAATTAAAAAAAATGTTTTAAGGGTGATGCTATGTATTCTGACAATCCCTTATATACATATGCAGGTATATTGTCAGGCCCCGTAGTTTTTTTTGGTTTAAGTTTTTTAATACTACTCATAATATTCTTTTCCGTTATCATAAAAAAAATTTAAAAATACTGCTGCCAAAGTTTAAGTTGCATGTGTTTTCATTTGTAGATTGTTCATATACTGACTAAAATGGTGGGAAAAAACATTTGCAATATCTCCAGAATTACTGTATGAATTTTTGCCACATTTCTTTTCCCCCTTTTGGAAAATTAAAAATTTTTTAGTTTTATCACGTATAAATTGCCAAAATGATTTTGGGTCATGATTTATATTTTTTTTGGGGTTTTTTTTTTTGCAATTTATATTCAGCTTTTTTTTTGTAACTTGATAATTTTTTTTTAACTCGTTAAAGTAACTATGCATTTGTGGATTGGCATTTTTTTTTTAGTTTTAAACCCGTGTATTTTTTTTTTTTCCCCTTTTTATTTTACGCACTAAATTAGTAGAGTACCATAGAGGAAATCTAGGCTTACAATTTGTATTTTTGACATGATGTTTGGGAATTGCCATGTCCAATAACCGGTACATGTGATCAAAAAAAAAATTGTAGACTGCTAGCCACATCTGCCATTTTAAATATTTCCGACCAATCAAAATTTTGAATAAGTTATATAGAAGTATTTTTTTTTAAATAATTATATTTTAGTTGTTTAGATATATGGGTTCGTACTTATCTTTCAAACCTAGTTGAAATACAGTGCTGGTGATATGACCCCCCAAAAGCGGGGGGATAGGTTTATTGATTTGAGGTACCTCCATGTTCGTACAACCAGGTCCAGACATCTATCCCAAAATTTCTTTCGTGTTCATTTGCTTTAAATTATTTAAATTAAGGAACCAAATAATACATTATTCTTATTATTATCACAGATATTAAATGAAGGAAAATTTAAAAAAACTCCTAAAATTAAAATTTTAGCGCTTTCCTGAATTAAAAGACTTTCAAATTGATTAAAATAATTAATGTAACTTTCAGACTAAAATTTTGGGTTGAAAATACACTAAAAGAAGGACAAACTTTTTTTTAAATTTTAGTTTAACAAATATGCACTCTACCTCACAATTTGACTCAATTATTTCATAAGGAATCTTTTTTTTAAAAGCAGCCAACACTCCACCTCCTCTAGTGGCCGTTGTATTTCTATCTCTCCTTATCACGGTGTATCTGTCATCAAAAATTCCGATGAAAATATGCTGTCACAGAGCCATGTTTCTGTCAGGGGCAACAATGTCATATTCTTCTGTTAATAAATTGGTAAAAACCCTTCCGTCTTTGTTCTTAGACCACGAACATTCTGATAATAGACTTGCTGAAATCCTCCTACAGGATGCGTGACATTTGGTTTATTTAACTTTGTGCTAAAGGACCTGTCCCATGTCTGTGACAGTGTCCTCTTTCTCGCAAAACCGAGACACAAGGGCCCCGCTAGGCCAAATCTCTCTTTTCCAAGCATTGCGAAAATTGCTTTGTTTAATGGTAACTTTCATCGATTTATACAAGCCCGGGATATTTGGACCTATGTTCTTCACAGATTACTTCTGGGAAATGTTTTACCAACATATTCTTCAAATCCCGGGTTTTTTTTTTCCGGGTCTAGTCTCGTAACATGCAGAGATACAACTTTCGGCCCCCCCTGAATTTCGCCCTGGTTGTCTCCCACCATAAATCCTGCGTTTTTTTCTTTGGACATTTATCCACTGCTTTCTTCGCTGCTGTCTGCATTCAGATTTTGTACTTTTTGCAATATATTTTGTGATTGCGCTGTAAGAATTGCGGAATCACAGCTTTTGAACTTATTTGTTGGGATGGATTTTGACATTTTCTTGCGTAACTTTTGTTTTGGCTTCCTTGTTTATTGATTTCTTTCTTTCGTTTGCGTCACAGTTGACAGACTGTTCATTTGAACTACTGGCCATATCCGTGTTGCCAGATTGTGTGTATCATTAATTTTAGTTGGTCGCGGCCTATTCTGCGCATTAGCAACGTCGCATTGCTGTTCTTCCTTCCTTGGCCTCCTCCGCTCGTGAAATTTGGCAACGGACTCCCTGGGGAATTATGGGAGGCGGATTGGTGGGGAAAGGGATGGAACAACATCATTGTTTACCTTTTGTATTTTCCGTTTTCAGCCAATTTTCCCTCATAATCCGATATTTTTGTTTTTTGCAAGCCCACCGTGTATTCCAGAGCCGCTAAAAGCTTGTTAGTCATGGTAATTTCTGCTGTAAACACTCTACTTTTTTCCAACATAACCTCAGTGTTTTTGGCGCCATTCTGCTGACCCATAAAATTTGCTAAATTTTCCTCCAAAATATCAATCTTTCTCTGCCATTCCGCCCGGATCTGAATTTCACTTAAGCCATCAAGTCCAGATACACTATTTTGTGCTTTAAGTAGATTTTATTTCTGCTTCTTTGGTCTTAACAGCATCATTCACTGCTTTTGGTTTCTGCTTCTCCGGACCTTGGCACAGGTCCCCATAAAACAAGACTTTTACTACCACTGAGGACTACCAGCCCCGTAATTCTTAAAGCACAGGATTGGTGATACACCCCTTTACACGTGTTACACTTTATAATAATTTTCTCGACATTCGATCTACAATATTTGCACTTCTTAGCGTCCGCGTCTGATAAATCGTCATCACCCGGCGCCATTTTCTTTATACTATAAGTTAAAAAGTAATAATCATAATATTTAATTATTAATAAAATTTTCTTGCTTTAAAAATATCTACCATTTATAGAAATTGTTGCTCTTACAGCATAAAGAGCAATAAATTTAAATTTGTTTCAACTAAAAATTATTAAGTATATCAAATAAATTATTATATTAGGGCAATTCAGACTTAGAGATCGAACGCTGTTAGAACAACACCGATACGTCACGGTTTTATATCAGTTTGCCATATGAGACTGTGACATATCGGTGTTGTTCTTACAGCGTTTGATCTCTAGCAGTTTTGCTTAAAGTTTAAACAGAAAGAAATCTAAAGTAACATAACATTGAGGAAGTTTTTTTTAAATCACAATTTTTAATAATGTAGAAAATTAAGTAGATGGGCTAAAAATTAAAATAACTCTATTACTGCACACCTAATGTATTAGTTAAGATGCTAGGTGCAGATACCAGGTACTACCTTTACGCTGGATTTAGCACTCAATGGATAGTCAGCACCGACATCAGTCTTACGTAAATATATCAATGAAAATGTATGATTAACTACAGTGCGTGATATAGCTATACAATCAGCTTCGCACTGTAGTTAATCATACATTTCTATTGATATAGCTACTGTCCATCTGTCAAAACCTAAATCCAGCCTTAGAAGTTACAGCAATAATTTCAAACTTTTCAAATATAATATAAGTATGTTTTTGTTTGATTATAAATCAAAAATCCATACATTTTTTTAAATATTGTTTAACATGTTTCTGCTTTGTTAAGAAAAAATATTTATATAGCTACTATATTTGTCATAAAAGCTGTATGTACTTTTTAGATCTTATAACAAATTAAATAATTTTTTTTTATACTGTAAGAAACTTGCTATTTTTTTAATGACTGTTCCGACTTAGCAATGTACCTTCCAATTAATAAACCAGTCTTTGCAACTCTTTGGGTACCTCTAGTATACTCAATATCAACAGAAATGGGGGCCGAATATGTCATATCTCTAAGCCTACATTCATGTGGTGTTGTTGTTTTACTTATGTTAAATCCTTCATCCACATCTGGAGTACCAACATGCACATTTGTGTATCTAGAAAGAAATATCTATAATTACTCAAAGAAATATTACTGAGCCGCTATTACTTTAGTGAAACCATTAAAATGTTCATACTTAATATAAAATAATGGATCTGCATCACAAGTAACTTTATTATTAGCTTCTACAATTTTCTTTATCTCTACATTAATAAAATAATTAAAAGAGTCAATATGCTGTTTAACTAGTCCTTTTATTTTCAAGAAAGCTGGTACTAATTTCCATTTCTCCTAAAAAAAAAAGTATTATTTAGAAGGTTTTTTAGAGCAGACTTGTGCCTTAAGGTGTAAAATTATAAACTTGACATTTTGTTACTGCTATTGTTGCAGTTCCCATTAGCAAGTTAAACTTATGGCATTTAATGTAACCATTTATAAACGCACTCGCCGAAATTGTCATTTGACTTTGAGCAGCAGCGAAACGACAACGCTAAGGAAACGTCAAGATTATAAATATGCAGTTAAATTTCATAAATTTTCAGTATATACCTCAATCTCTTTTACTGGTTTGTGATAAAACTTTGAGTCACCGAATAATTCTTGATTTATATTCTGCATCTCTGGCATTTTTTTGTTTTTAAGTTTTCTTCAAAAACTAACGAAAGTACATAATTGTTTTAATTTTTAAAATAAATTGAAAAAACTTTTAGGACAGTAATGGTAAATATTAAAATAAGGTTATGTGTACGAGGGTAACGAGAAAAGGTTGGGTTTTCCAAGTTAAGTTTACTACCCTTGGGGTTTTCAACTTTTTTTCTTTTCTTTCTTTGTTTTTGGCTCTGGTCCCCTCAGGTCTAATTTGCCAGTAGTTCCTTTTCCGGGCAGAGCTTTACAGGGCTCTGTCTGTGAAGAATCTGGATGTCAGGCTCGAAGCCTCAAGATATTCAAAAAAATTTAATATAAATTTTAAATTAATGCAAGACACAAATTACTGTCAGTCAAACCAGCTTCTGTCAGTTCTGAGGCTTTTTGCTGCGTGTGCATCTATCATCCGCCATTAGAAAACACCTCCCGCACAACACAATCTTGGAACAACTAACACCAGTTTATAGAAATTTTCGCTCCTAAATCCATCCCCAGAAGAAGGATCCCTTTATATGGCGCAAGTATCTCGTTGAACCCCGAGAATTAAAATGTTAATACGGCTCCCCCTTTCCAAAAAAGCTACGTAGGTTTTTATCGCATGACTTCACTGATCGGAGGTCAAACAGAAACCTAGGACCAGAGTTTGTAAGCTAATTCTTTGGCATTCCTTTTCTTTATCTCTTTCGAAACTGTGACAAACCTATGAGTTACCTTTAAAGGATACAAGGTTGTGATCCTTATTTTGACTTTCTTTTTCCTTATATTTTTACAGAATACTAATCCATTCCCCTTTTTTGTTCCGTGGTTTAAATAAGCCGGAGTCTCATGCGTTCGATTTCCGACGATCCGATCATCCGAAAGTATTTTGATTGGTCAGAACATTTTGGCGCCATTTTTCATCCGAATATTTTAACATTTTATCCGACGTCGGATGGAGTTAAATTAATTTTAATTTTGTAGGATATCGGACGTTTCTTTCTGGTTTTCTAACCTTACTTTATTAACTTTGTTGGGGTAATTTCAATTTATATTGAATATTAAAATAAACAGTTATAATTTAAAATCTTTAAAAAAATTAACCCTAACCTAAATTTACCTCATACTCAACAACCACTTCTTCTTCCATTAAAATAATATTTTAGTTCCATTAGGTTATTATTTCCTCTTTTTTTCATTGCAATTTCACAGGTTGACCTTTAAAATGCTCTTATTTTCTTTTCTTTTGACTGGATATCGGATCCGAAATTCGGATCAATGAGCCATGCAAGTTTTCCGACAAAAAATTTAAAAAAATTTCGTACGTCGGATGGTCGGAAATCGGACGCATGAGACTCCAGCTTTAAGCTAATAGGTCACAATTGACATTGCCAAAAATAAAAAAGAAATTAATGGTACAACCTTTTTTCTCGCTCCGTGTGCTGACATTGGCCGACGACCTCACCTCACCGCTAAGCGGCAAGGTTGCCTTTAGAAGGTATATGCTCGAAGGCTTGCTTGCTTGAGAGCTATAAAAAATTCTCCCCCGGTTTATGTCCTTGATGCTAGTCAATTAACAGAAAATTCTTCGAGCGTATACCTACTAAAGGCAGCCTTGCTGCTTGGCCATGGGAATAAGCGTGCGAAAAAAAAAAGAATAAATGTTTACGCTTTCTTTCTCGCTCAACGTGCTAAATTGTCAGTGGAAAAGGGTGGCGACTGCCTATAGAAAGTATATACTCGAAGGGTGAATTTGTAATTTGTATCTTATAACCAAGGGTGGTAAACTTAACAATAACGTTTTGCCTGGCTTTATTAAGGATATGAAAAAAAAACATGTAAAAACCAAAAAGGACAATATGGAAGTATAAATTAACTGTATACATATTTTAAGTTGTTGCTGGACAATTTCTTCAAGAAAAAGTTTTGATCACTTGACATTGTTGCTACAAACATGTGGGTCAAGGGCATTGAAACTTCAAACTTTATGGATCTTGATCGGAAAAATGTCTGAATGTTTTCTTAGTTTGTCAGTCAACAATCTATTTTGATTATCACAGTGACGATTTTTTTGAGATTACTGTGCTAATTAAGAATAATTATGAAGTAAAATGTGCAATAAGTGTTTTAAAACGATGTGTGAATTCGGAAGACCGAATAGCGAGAAAAACTATACATGAAATAATGAGTTAAAAGTGAATAACGTTTTTAGTTTGTAGGTTTAGGTTTCGTTTAAGATCTTTTTAGTTTGTAGAGAAATATATGACTGTAAAACACCCCAATCTGACTGATTTATGTCTAACTCAAACACCAGGTAAGTATTTTTTTATCATTGAAGATATAATTTTGTAAGACCCTGATCAGAGGTCGACCAATGTAGTTGATATAATTATACCATCTATAATTATTTTTTGTTTATGTTATACAGTTATATTAAATAGCTTCTTAAAATGTCATACATGCTAGGAACAAAGGCATGGTTTTTACAGCAATATATAAATCAACTAAGAAAGTCATGTTTCAAGTAACAATTACAACTTATTAAAACTTTGTCTAGGAAACACTACTTATAACTTTAAAATTTCCCAGCGTATTTTTTAAAATATTTGTAGTTTGTTATAATTATGGTCTTACAAAAAAACAAATGAGAAATGCTGATTTGTATTCAAGGTATCAATATGACCATGGCACAAGAGCGAGTAACAAGGAAATGGGAAATATTTCAAGGCAGAAATAGATTTTACTGCAGTGGAAGGTTCATGACAGCCCCTAATGCTGGGGTGTTTTTGTTGACAGTGTTTCTGATTACAGGAACTTGTACTCTTTTTTTTATATTCGAGTAAGTCTTAACCACCATTATGAATTAACCTTCAATCACTGGGTAACATATGTTTTCATATTTTTTATTAATCCTTAGCAAACCTCTGTTTATAAAATAAATTTTCCAGTTGTAAATACCTAGCAGAAAATGTTACGATAGCGATACCAATAATCGGAGTGTTTTTGTTCCTGTTCACAATGTCTTCATTATTGAGGACAAGTCTTTCTGATCCAGGAATTATCCCAAGAGCAACGTCAGAGGAGGCCGCTTATGTTGAAAAGCAAATAGGTAATATATTTGTGTTGTCATTTTAAAATAACATAAAAGGTTTATAGAGGGCGTTTCAGAACTTAAACCTAAAAATTGAAGAGCATACATAATATGCTACAAAAAGCATGATAATACTTAAAACAAGTATCAAAATTAAAATTAAAATATAGTTTTTTGCAAACTTCTGAAAACTGGACCACTGGCATTTAATAAATGGAGAGGCGTGAGATATTGTTTATTCATTTTCATATTATTTAGACCTTGAACACAAAAAAAATTAACGCATAGGGGAAAAATACAGTTTTTTAACACAATTAAAACTAAATAAGGTTAATATTTAACTCAGAAATGTCATTCACTGCTCAAATGTAAGTAATTTTAAAAAAGCATATTGCCAGCACATACAATCTTATGTGATCGGCAACGTAACGCGATTATGAATGAATCTTTTGATTTTAAGTTCAGAAGTTTTTTTTGGTTAGTTCTTCTGAGCCACAATAGACCGATCGGTCACGGTGGAAGGGTGTTATACCCACTCACTTTAAATCTACCTACCTAGTTCTGGTTAGTTTATGTGATACTCATGCGCACAAATGCTAATTTGGTAAACAGCTTTCATTGGATTAGTATAATAGTATCTGGAAAGATGAAAAATTTATAAATAGAAAAAAGCCCATCATGTTCCTTAAATTATGTCAGATGTAGGTAGATAAAAGCAAAGACAATTATAGTTTTCACTGGAGACGCACAAAACAATGCTAAATTTTTGGTAATAAGTTTGGACACTCGCTTACTCGAGCGGGCGTCCAACAAGAGGTAATACGTACACACATTGCTGTATAAATGAATTCTGCTGCCAAAGCTATAACGATGGTAACAGTAATCAGGATTATTTCTGTGGAAAATACGCCAAATTCGTTGTAATAAAAACTATTTAAAAACATTGCTGTATAATAATAAAATTTTAATTAAGTAAATTTTTACTTTGGAGAGTTAAAATTTGATTAAAAAATATATTTATAGTTGATGGAATACACGATGTTAAATATGATTTAGAATTTTAACAATTTTATTTTTTTATGGCATCTACACATAACAAGAAATGCTGAAAATATAGAACAATAATAAATATTCATTTATTATTCAAAAATGTACGATCCCATTGATTCTTTCTACAATTTAACAACACAATAATGACTAGTTTTTTAGAGTTAAATAACTTTTATTCTTATTTGATGTCTTGCATATCGTGTTGTTTCTGCATTGTTTTCTCTGTAGTGGCAATTTAAGACTTTAAAATGTGTATTCTTACTGACTTTTTTTTTGGATGCGTTTATTAAAATGTATAGAAATATTTGTCAATAGTATAATTTCTTTCTATTTAAATCCACTGAACTGGCCTTTAACAAAGTGTTTATTCTTTTCATAACATTTTTTTGTTAAATTAGGAAGATTCATGTTTAATTTTAAACAGACAGACATACAAAGACATCCATACATCCAAAGTTCATAATTAAATTTTTATTAATTTATAGCAAAAAAAATATCATTATTAGGAATTGGGCCTATTTTTCACAGAAATAATTTGTAATTACTGTTATTATTATTATAGCCTTGGCAACAACGTTTGTTGATATAGCAGTGTGTGAATGTGTTTTCTCCTGAAGGACATCTGCTCGAGTAAGCAAGCATTCAAACCTATTACTAAAAATTTAGCATTGTTTTGTGTCTATGGTGTTGCAACAGTTGATTGTTTTTTAGTTTTATATTTAAGGAAAATATGTTTAAAAATAAAAAATATAACAATGGATAAAAAAGTGGCTGTGAAAAAAGAATGGAAAAAATGTTTGTTTTATTAGTGATGTAGATTAAGGGATACTCATTAATTTGCTGGAAATCTTGGGATTATGTTTGTAACTATGGACGTATTTAGGATATGAAATTCTGATAATAAATTAAAATGATTTAATTAAGGACATGTTCTTAGGCTGAATCGACTTTACCCACCCCGGAATTGTTCTGCATCAATTCTTGTTGATTCTCTCAATTTCCTTTGCTAAAACATAGAACATGCTTGGCATTTTTACTGCAAAAATTTCAATTAATGATAATTAACTTGTATAACACATTAATATTTGTGTAGATTTTCGGCACAATTCTGGCAATTATTTTCGGATTAAGTGTCGTATGTGTAAAACGGCTCCAAGACATACACAATCAGTTCTAATTAAAGTAGTTCACTTGAGATAATCGTAGACAAAATTATCGCCTTATAGTAAGTAAGGGTCAGTCCACAATTCAATGCTTGAAAATAATATTTTGTAGGAGACTGTACACACAACACATGAGATGTGTTTGTTATTCAGTAATATATATCGTAAGAACTGTTTTCTAGATATTCCGAAATGAATGCATGGCTTTCATACATGACAGATATTGACAATGTATATCATGCACAGTATAATTGTTAATATATCTTTTCACCGACGATAAAAAAATTTCGTTTTTTTATTAGATAAAAGACACTTTTATTAACCCTATATTTCAATTTCATTTAATTTTTAAGAAAGGCCGTTTTATGAGTAAACTGCCTTAAGGGTTTTTTCAGCTAATTTTAACACCAAATTTGGTTATCAGGTTCTCCTAATAGTCCAGTAAATGAAGGACTAAAGCTGTAAATGAATCTGTACAGTTTTTCCTTGTGGCGTGTTTTGAGCGAAAAAAAGTTAATCAACATTAACAGGTGGGAAATGGCTGAAAATGTCCTCAAGGCCCGAAATTGGAGAAGTTTTGTTAAGACAAACAATGAAGATCGCCTTGTAATCTACAAAAATGGTCCTTATAATTTTTTTCGAAAAATGATAGTTTTCGAGATAACGGGACCCAAAAGTCCCCTCATTCCAGCTGCCGCTCTGCCGCTAGAATGCCGGTATCTTCATGGTTTCAGTTATAAGCGGGCGGACGAATTGTTCCATTACTCGGAAAATAATGTACATTTTTTAATCATTCACATTTCAGGGAAAAACCCGTACCTATCATTGTATATGAGTTTGGGTCCATTCTGATTTTTCTAGAATATTAAAAAAAGCGGTCAAAGTTTTTTTTTCACAATATTTTGAAAGTATCTCATTAATTTATTGATATTTTTTGAAAAAATGGTTAGTTATTAACATTTCTTTTTTATAATGAGACCTTAGCAAGTGTTCAGTGATCCCAGAAAATTTCCTTCGCCAACTTTCTTGCGTTTTGATAAAAAAATGATTTGCCCATCTGCATGTTTTAGTAAGAAACTACTACTACCACATCTATCCAGTGTGGAATGTTATGGATTTTTCGACCGCCGTTTTTGCGAAAAAAATGGTAAGAACTAGTGATTGGATAATTCGAATTAAAAATAATCGATAATCCGATTATTGAAATAATCGCTATCATGCGATTATTCAGATTTAATTTGAATTACGAAAAATAACCTGATCCCATAGAATTGATTACGCGTCGCGAAAAAAAAATATGTAATAACGAATAAGATTTAATATTTTAATAGTAAAATATATATTTATGTAAATAGAGAGGACAACTTAATTATAAAAAAGGAAATGTTTTACTTACCGGGCTCACGGCCGATTTTATTAAAATTTTGTATACAGGGGTTTTTGGGGCGCTTATCACGAATCTGAAGTCATATTTTGTCGGACTCTTCTAGTTTTGAGTTATAACGCCCCACTCGAACCTAACCTCACATCTGCACAAACTCCTAAAATTTCCTCCTTCTTAAAACTGATTACACCCAAAATGGAAGATTTTATGGTAATATACTTATTATTTTATACGATAAATTTAATTTTACCTTAATTTAACAATTATTTTTATTAAAAAAAAGCACAACAAGTGCTTCCCAAAAAAAAATATTTTTACTTTTATAAATGTCAACAAAATTGTCTAGGTATTTTAGACAATTTTATGTTGGTACACCAGGGACCCGCGAGACAATTTAATGTGCTTAATTTTTAAATTTAAATCGCGAAAAATAAAAATAATTCAAATTTATAAAGTAGGCCATTCAATTGTTTCGCGGGTCCCTGGCGCAAGGGTAATAAACTTAACAAGGAGTGCTCGATCCCATTTAAGCCATATACGGCAATTTAAATGTAATTTATTTGTGACTAATCCGTTTGCCTGTTTGTTTTGTTTACAATAGTAAAGTCTTAATTTTTTAAAATGTTAAAAATTAAGTTCTAATGAAGTATATCCAAAATAGTTTTTTAAAAAAGTTGAATATTTAACAAAAATTAATAAAATAAAAGCTACCTTCTGGGCAAAATGGGCAAACGGGTGACGCCCAAACATAACCCTATATTGCGGACAAATAGTAAAAATCGAGCACTCCTTGTTAAGTTTTTTACCACCTTTCCCTGGCTAAACATAAAACAGTCTAAAATTTCTAGACAATTTTGTTGACATTTATAAATAAAAATAATATTTTTGGGAATTCTTTTGTGCTTTTTTTTATTAAAAATATGTTTAAATGAAGGTGAAATTAAATTTATCTTATAAAATAATAAGGGGATTTCGATAAAATCTTCCATTTTGGGGAATCAGTTTTAAGAAGGAGGAATTTTAGGAAATATTGTTGAAGGGTTCGAGTGGGGGTTATAATTTAAAAAAACCAGCAGAGTAAGAAAAAATTTGCCTTCAGATTTGATCAGCGTTCCAAAAATCCCCTATCAAAATTTCAATAAAATTCCGTGGGCCCGGGTATAAAAAGTTACCATAAAAAATTATGGCAAATGGAAAATTTACTTATTTAAAAGTAATAATAATAATAATATATATTACAAGTGTCAAAAAGTCCAGAATCCCCTTGACGAATTTTGGGGATCCCGGACTTTTTGACAAACTGTATATAATATTTAGTCTTTGTGTTTGGTTCATCGGAATCATTACTTTCATTAAGAAATCAAGAATTTAAAATTTAAACGATTAAAAAAAATAAAATAATTTATAATTTGAATTATCAATTAATCCGATTATTGAAATCATTCATAATTCAATAATTCGATTCTTAAAATAATCCGATTATGCCCATCACTAGTAAGAACCATTTTTGTGGATTTCGAGGTGATCTTCATTTTTTGTCTAAACAAAAATTCTCTTATTCGCATATTTTGGCAGATATTCGCGGGAAACTTATTTTTTGGACTTTGGGGGCCATTTTCAGCTGGTTCCCACCGGAATCGTAATAAACTTTTTCTCGCTCGAAAGCATCCAAGAAGACCTAAGAATTGCGCCACAAATGAAAACTGTACAGATTTATTCACAGCTTTGCTTACTTTCCGGTCTTCAGTTCTCTAATATGACTTTCCTTTTTAGTACGCCAATAGTCCCAAATAAGATTGTTTTTTTTTAAATGTATTTCAAAGTACTTATTTATTGTCCCTTATTTTTCGAGTGCATATTCATTATTATTTGGAATTTCCCAACTCTATATATTTATTTATGCCTAATCATTAATTAAGCAATGTGTATAATCCTTTTTATCTTGCCTAATTTAAAGAGAAATAATTTTCATAATTTTAGTAAATTTAAATAATTTAGCGATTACTTATTAAGAAAATAGATACTGAATTAATTAATCAATATATTAAAATATTGCGTGAATAGTGTCAATAAAATTATAACGTCAGTTTTATTACCTTACCTTACCTATAATTATTACCTTTCTATTTTTAAAACATGCAATAATTTTATGAGGATATTTTTATTATGTTCTATCAGCTTGTAGTACAATATATAGGTGATATCTTCGCTAAAAGCAAACCAGAAAAAATGATTATTGCTTATACAGGGTGTTTTTAAAGTAATTTAATAAAAATAAAATATTGATTTTACAGTCAAAAATTGTAGAAAATGTTTATTTGTAATAAATACTGTATTTTAGATGTACAGGGTATTTAAGTTCCTAAAAAAACTGTTATCATTTAAAACAGGTGTTAAACATCTAGTGGTGACATAGTTACATGGTAGTCAACGTCAAGTTTGCTCTACGCATTTTTTTATATTTTATAAAAGTTTATATTACAATTAATCATAGAGAAACTGGAATTACTTTAAAAATATAATTATTACTAAATCTGACAATGTCTCAGAGTGTAAAGTTTGTAGAGAACACAAAGTTGTTTTGGAGAAAATCCAAAATCTGAATATGTTGCAAGGTATAATATCTGTAGATAACAAAAAGTTGCTTGGGAGAAATATGGTCGGTTTATTATTTTCAATACCTCCAAAACTAAAAAAAAAACTAAGGCTTTTCCCAAAATGCAAAAGTTTTAAACATATATATATATATATATATATATATATATATATATATATATTATATATATATATATATATATTATATTATATTATATATATATATATATATATATATATATATATTATATTATATTATATATATTATATATATTTATTTTTATTTAATTAAGTATTTTGAAATTTTATATGGGGAATATATATATTTTTGTAATTATGAAAATATGAAATTTTTGTATTGAAATTTAAGATATTTAAGAAGTTGGAAATATTTAAAAATTTTAATTTTTAATATATTTTAAAATTTTAAATTTTTAATTTATATTTATTAAATATTTCCCTCCTTTTCTTGCCTTGCAATTTTGGGCGGATTTGAACCTTTTTTTAAAAGGAAGTTTGCTTTTTAGTAATTTTATTTAAATTTAAGAATTTAAATTAAACCAAAAACTTTTGGAGTTTAATTAAAAATTTAAAGGAAATTATAAATTTTTTGCATTAAACATTTATTAATTTAACCAAATTTATTTTTGGTAACACATATATGTTATATAAAGCATTTTTATTATTGTTTCTGTATACTGTGACAGTAAATTAAAGAAATTTTTTTTCTAAAAAATATCTTTTTCTGTGTTAGATTTTTTAAAAGTATTGCACTTTTTAATTTTTTTTATATATACAACATCATCTTATAATTATTTAAACAAACAAAACTTATTCTGTGTTCTTTAAAATACCTTAAATATATCTTTCAATAAAAGTGGTTTATTTTAAACAATAATTTTTAAATTTATGTTTTCTATTATAGGCGGATTCATTTAAAAAAAGCTCTTGACAAGTACTCGTAGAAAAGATTTTATACAATGGGGCCGCTTCGGCCCTGGTCCCGGGTATAGCTACTGAATATGATCACTCTATAAACTACAAACGCCTAAAACAGAAAAAAATTATTTTCTTCTAAACAAAAATCGACAGACCAGAAGCTTTCTTTGTATAAAAAAACTTTTTTCGCAAGTTTTATTTTAATATCAAATTTTGTACATCCAATTTACCCGTACCGATTTTAGACTTTTAGTGTAACATATTTACCAAAAATAGTGAAATGTTTCTGTTCGGATAATTATTAAAATTTTAACTGCCTCACTTCATAAACATATTTTTGTTAAACTTTAATGTTTATATGCAACGGTGCTAAAATTACGTAACCTGCCTCTACCAAAAAACTATTTTATCTTAGACAAAATAAACTGCTGCTCACATCAACTGCAATAGGACATTTTTTGGAAATTTGAAATCATTATTACTCTTAAAAATAAAAAACCAATTTCGGTTTTTACCGTTTTGCAAATAAACTTTTTGGGAAAAAGATGTTATTTCAGTTTAAAAAAAGATCTTGTTTTTATTCTTCCGGTTACAAAAGCTTTGTCAAGCGACGACCTACAAAAAAATATTTTTTATTTTTTATTCATATGGTGTTATTAAGTAGACCATTTGAAAAAAAATATGTTTTTCAGATTTTTGATGTCTGCTGCGGATTTCAAGCTATTAAATTTTTGTCAATTTTTTTTAAATCCCTTTTGTATTTGACGGTTTATCGTAGCAGTTAATGTTTTTAGATGATTTCAAATGTTTATAAGTATCCTTTTAATAGTGAGTTAAACTTTATTTGTAAATAATTACTTCCTAAAATTGCCGTGAGCTCTACATATTCTGTATTCACGATTTTATTTTTCTATATAACTTTTAAAAAATGTAGGCAATTATCTAAAGACGTTTTTTTTTTAGTTTAAAAAAAAAAGTTATTAATGGCATAGACTCGGGCGTAGATATGATTATTTTCTAAAAGGTCTATTTTACTTGCCAGAAGATCATTGTCTCGCCGCAGTGATTATTAATGCAGTTAGATAAACACTTTCTATCTCATATGGATATTAATTCCGAAGAAAAAATGAATTTTTATCGGTAGAAAAATTTGTAATAAAGTAGGTGTGTATTGAGAAAAGGATGTTCCTGAAAGCGAAGCAACACAACTATACTTAAAATTGATTAGTAATATACTGCAGTCTTTTTTGCAGAAATATATATCAACTAAAGAAAGGATATATTTAATGTGGCATTTGGTGTTTGTGTTACGAATTTGGAGAGCTTGGTTAAAGAAAATAATTATCCCTTCAATGAAAACTTTATCTCAGTAAACTGTTATTTATGCATAGAAATAAACGCTCACTTCTTAATAAAACTTGTCAGACTTTATAGAGATTTTTAGGAAAAAATAGTTTTGTTCCTTGCCTGTACAGCAGCCAACCTTGTGAGCAAACATTCTGCTCAGTTCGTTCACTAACGACTGTATACTCAACTGTTGTAAATTTTAGTATGCGTCAGCTAATTAACAGCTTAACAAGAATTCAAAATTTGCAGTATAAGATGAATTTATATTTCCACGAGAGCAATTAACTTTAAGAATGGGTGATACAACTTCTGTGCATCCGTATCTCAGAACACATGATTTTACATTTATGATTGATGAATTTATTGAAATGATAGTTAATCGTGCTTTACACAGTGCAAAAAGTATTGCTGCAAAAATGAAAATGCCTGTAAACAATAATAAATCTTACAAAAATATTATATTCAATTCCCCAAATTCGTTAGATCTTGATGTAGACATTACTGAAGAAAATGATCTTTCTGGCGATGACAATATATGTGCAAGCTCTGAAGTGGACATTCCTGAATGTATAGATAACAGTGAAAATTTAAATGACCTTTTAGAACTAACAGATTTAGGCTTTTTTGATGGGACATTAAATTTAAAAGATTAAAATTTATTTTTAAATACTCCAGGAGTTACACAAAAAAATATTTCCAACTTTCTAAATATACAAATAAACGGGGTACAAAAATTACTAAAAAAATCTACTCTTTGTTGGTTTTTCAGTAAGAAACCTAAAAAGGTAAGTTCTGATCGGTTACTTAGGTTTAAAACATAAAATTTATAATTGCAATGATAATTAAATAGTGCACTTTATTATGGTTTTAAAGATCATTAAATTTGTTACTTCTCGAGTTTTTTCTCTTTTGTTCCCAAACCCAAATGTATTTGACAGATTGCTATAATTTAAATATGCCTAATAAAGTCTGATGATGCATAGGACTGTGGAGAAGCATTAGATATTTTTAACTCGATTTTTATAAATATTAAAATTCATATCTAGAAAATCTATCGGATATCTTATGTAATACTAGGAAATCTTTGGGAAGTCCCTGAAATCTTTGTACATCTTGATGACTAGTGGTTTACCCCTCGTATATATATATTATATATATATATATATATATATATATATATATATATATATATATATATATATATATTTCATTTGTCATCAGATTCAACAATTGGTAAAACATCGAATGGGCATGGGATCACAAGAAAGATGGTGAAGGAAATTTTCTGGGATCATTGAACACTTGCTAAGGTCTCATAAAAAAGAAATGTTAATAACAAACTATTTTTTGAAAAAAATTTCAATAAATTAATGAGATACTCTAAAAATATTGTGAAAAAAACTTTGACAGCTTTTTTTAATGTTCTAGAAAAATTATAAGGGACTTAAACCCCTAATGCTGGATAGGTACGGGTTTTCCCATTCTAATGATCTTCGAATGATTAAAAAATGTACATTATTTCCCGAGTAATGGAACAATTCATCCACCCGCTTATAAGTGAATCCATAAAGATAGCGGCATTCTAGCGGTAGAGCGGCAGTTAAAATGAGGGGACTTTTGGGTCCCGTTATCTCGAAAACTATCGATTTTTCGAAAAAAATTATAAGAACCATTTTTGTAGATTACAAGGCGATCTTCATTTTTTGTCTTGACAAAAATTTTCCAATTCGCATATTTTGGCAGATATTAGCGGGAAACCCATTTTTTGGGCCTCGAGGGGCCTTTTTCAGCCCTTTCCCACCTGTTAATGTTGATAAACTTTTTTTCGCTCCTAAGCATCCCCTAAGACCTAAGAATTGCGTCACAAGGGAAAACTGTACAGATTTATTTATAGCTTTGTCCCTTCATTTAATGGAGTAAGATTTAAGTCTCCATTTTTAATGTTTTTGTAACTTTGTAGCGTTGGAGAAACATACAGTGATTTTATAATTTAAATAATATGTTTGTTATTCTATTGATTTAATTAAGTTTCAGAAAAAATATATTGAAATAAAAATTAAACTAGATAATTGGGAATTTAAAATAGAATTGGGTGTTTTGCAATGATCTGTTTTTATATACATACTTAAGTATTTTTAAACCAGTTACCTAATATTTTATTAAGTTTAGTTCGTGTTGTTTTTAGTAGCCATTTTGAAAATCCTTATATTAAAGTATTTTTGTTAATTTAAATGAAATTTAGTTGCCTAACATTGCGTATTATAATATACAAAGTTGAAAAATTGTTTATGCCACTTGTACACTTCATTTACGATTAAATGGAGATGATTTATGTTTATTAAGTAAATGGTCATTCAAGTTGTGTTTCCACATTATAATCTAAAATATGTTTGACACGCATTGTATTTGTCAACGGCAACGTGAGATTTCTAACCTAAAAAGTTTAAAAAAAGTAGCCATGGAGCAATATTAATCCAGTAACTGAAGACCTAAAAGTACCCAAAGCTAGCCCCCCAAAGTCCCAAAATAAGTTTCCCGCGAATATCCGCTAAAATATGCGAATTAGAGAATTTTTGTTTAAACAAAAAATTTAGATTACCTCAAAATCTACATAAATGGTTCTTACAATTTTTTCCCAACACCAATATTTATCGCAAAAAACGGCCGTCAAAAAATCCATATCATTTCACACTGAATAGATGTGGCTAAACGGCTAAAAAGTGCAGATGGGCAAAACAATTTTTTATCAAAACGCAAGAAAGATGGTGAAGGAAATTTTCTGGTTAATAACAAACCATTTTTTCAAAAAATATCAATAAATTAATGAAATACTCTCAAAATATTGCGAAAAAAAAACTTTGACCGCTTTTTTAAATATTCTAGAAAAATTAGAATGGACCCAAACTCATATACAATGATAGATACGGGTTTTCCGATTCCGATGAACTTTGAATGATTAAAAAATATTCATTATTGTCCGAGTAATGGAACAATTCGTCCGACCGCTTATAAGTGAATCCATGCCAGCTGAAATACGGGGATTTTTGAGTCTCGTTATCTCGAAATCTATCCATTTTTCGAAAAAAATTATAAACATCATTTTTCTAGATTACAGGGCGATCTGCTAATGTTAATAAACTTTTTTTCGCTAGAAAGCATTCCCGAAGACGTAAGAATTTCGCCACAAGAGAAAACTGTACTTATTTATTTACAGCTTTGTCCCTTCATTTAGTGGACCTATATATGCAAGAACAACATGTTAAAATTATTCAAGCATATTATGAAAATGGCTGATCGAGAAAATGTGCATTTCGTGCTTTACGCGATTTTTTTGGCGTGGAGAGGACAGTTTGGAATGTGATCAAAAAATTTAAATAAACTAGGTCTGTAGCTAACATTAAAAGCCCCCGTAAAGGTTGTTCAAAAGATTCATCCTCATGTTTGGTGTGCCTTTTGATCCGGAAGCGTAATTAACCCATTTTTTTTCGAGGATCATGCGGATAACGCTGTTTCTGTTAATGGTGTTCGTTATCGGAACATGATAACATATTTCTGCTGAGAGCAGTTGGAAGCTATGGATATCGAATATTTCTGGTTTCAACAGAACGGTACCATCTGCTACACAGCAGAAGAACTGATACAATAAGTGCACGGCAAGTTTCCCGATCGCATTATTTCACATAACGGCCACATCAATTCGCCACCGAAATCGTGTGATTTAACTCGCCAGATTTTTTCCTTTGGGGGTATCTGAAGAGCAGAGTATACAAGAATAAACCAAACACCACTGCAGAGCCGCAACAGAAGATTAGACGCGAAATAGCCGTAATAGAACCTGATGTATGCCGCAGAGTAGTCAAAAATTTTAACAAACGGATTACGTCATGTCACATGAGGTGCGGCGGTCATTTACATGATATCATCTTTCACACATAATTATTGTAAAAACTAACCTTAAAGGGCAAATGAACTTTTTTTATATTTTTTAACTTCTACGTGTTTTTTTTATATTTTTAATGTGAAAATCCAAAATGAATTATTCTCTATAATTGATCTCCTATAATTATTATGCTATATATTTGCACGGAATTCTCTGTGTGTCATAATTTTTTTATCTCTAAAATAAATTGTGGATCTTATTTTTATGATTTTCTGTGTCTAAATTTACCATCATGAAGGAAAATGCAAATAGCTTTTTTTCTCTAAGTGAAATTGTTTCAAGTTTATAGCCTGTCACATGGTAAGAATACTTTTCAGGTTAACATAATCTAAAAACAGTTGAATTTAACAATAGTCTTTCGGAATCTTAAAAAAAAAAAATCCTGGAATTTTAAATTGAGTTACAGTGTATTCCATTTAAAAAAATATAGTTAACGGCTAAAATATGGAACAAACTCATTTAGAAATCAGGTATTGGGTTTAAAAAATAAATTCTCGCACACCCTTCCTAATTTTTTTTCGCATTTTTTGCACTAAAGAGATAATATACAGGGTGCATCAAAAAATAGATTTTGATACCAAAGTTTTTTTTTATTGGAACTTTCTAAGGGATAAAATACACATGATGGGACCTCATTTTTTTTTTAAATATAAGGAAAGCTACAAATATAGCCCTGTTCAAACCTTGTTGGAGGACCCATTTTAGAATGTAGGTAATAAATGTTTCGTTGATTTTTTTTTCAATTTAATCATATAAATACGTTTTTTTAAATTGCTTTTTCAGAAGTTACAAACTCTGCAAATAGTCCTACATATAGACCACCGCCAAGAACGAAAGAGGTCCTTGTTAAGGGTCAAACAATCAAATTAAAATACTGTTTTACTTGTAAGTTGTTTAGGCCACCTAGAGCGTCACACTGTAGTATTTGTGATAACTGTGTGGAAAGGTTTGACCATCACTGTCCATGGGTAAGAATAAGAATATTTAATTGTAGAATTGAGGTTGAGTTGTTGAATAGAGTTTGCTTGTATGTTTGGTTCAGTAAATGCGAAAACTTTACCATATTTTCAACTTTTTTTTTAAGTTTCAATCTATACTGTCTACTTATATTCTAAAGTCCTTTCTATACTATTTGTTTTTTTTTAAGGCAATTTTTAATTTACCTTGCCAACCTCGTTATATATAGGATGTCTCTTTAATATTGCAAAAAAATTTAGACCTAATTTTGCCTGAAAATATGAAAAAAGTTCCTACAAACATATGTCCAAAACTTTTTAACTTTTAAACTGTAGGGTCGTAAAGTTAAAAAACGAATTATTTTATTTTATAAACGTGGATAAAAATCGACGCATAAAATTTGGGATAGATGGTCATGTTTTTATGGCTCTCTTAAAACAATAGTTGTGAGCATCTGCTTCCTAAAGGGTTGAAATCTGCAACCCTCAAGGGTTGTTTTGTTATAGTTTTTTTTTCTGAGGGGATCTTGCAATTTAAGAATTGGTTTGTGAAGGTTTTTTATCTTTGACAGCTCACGAAGGATTTCGATACAGGGTGTTACAGAATGTTATGAGGAAAATTTAGGGGCAGCTTGTACATCTAAAATTATGAGAAAAAGTTCATATAAACATGGGTCCGGAAATGCTTCGTTTTTATGATACGAGGTGTTTAAAGTTTTTTGTCTTTTATAGTTTATTTCACATTTCTCGAAAACTCATGGAGATATTGAGATAAGTTTATGTACACGCAAATTTATAAATATAGGTACATTTACATGTACAAAATTGTTTAAACTGGTTTTTATAAAAAACCAGTATTGGTTTCTTAAAGCCAGTTTAATTATGCTTTAAAAGTACCTCTTGGACTTTTTCGTTCTGACTTACCGTTTTTGAAATAAAAATAAAAGTACACTTAGGTATTTCCCAAATTATTTCTAATTTTATTATTTTATTTGTACTAATTTTTCGGGAACAATGTATTCAATTTTAACTTTAGGTGAAATGCAGGAAATGGCTTCCCTCTGCTTTAATGCATGCGTAAATTGCATTCGAATATTTCTTCTGCCCCTTCGAAATATTTAAGGTCTCTGGCATTATGGCAACAGCTTATTATACGGATTTATAAATAATTTTTATTTCAAAAACGGTGAGTCAGGACGACAAAGTCCAGGAGGTACTTTTTAAGCAGAATTAAACTGGCTTTAAGAAAGCAGTACTGATTTTTGCGAAAACCAGTGGCGTAGTTTTCTTCGCTAAAAATAAGAACTTACCGGCACAAACGCCACTGATGTAAGTCCCTTAGAAATAATTTTGTACATGTAAATGTGACCTATAATGATACATTTGCGTGTAGCAAAACTTATCCCATATCTCCACGTGTTTTTAAGAAATGTGAAATAAACTTAAAAGGCGAAAAACTTTAAACACCCCGTATCATAAAAACAAAGCATGTCCGGACCCATGAACTTTTTTAAATATTTTTACATGTAGAATCTGCCTCCAAATTTTCATCACAACATTCTGTAATACCCTGTATCCATATATACTATATACTATACATATACGTATATACTCCTAAGTACCAGATTACCGTGAGTGCCTGGTTTTCTGTGTTTAACCCATCTTTTTCCCCAGTTCCGTCAACGCTGTCCAAGCACTGAAACATGCAAATATTGCATTTCACAGCACCTTTTTTAAATAACTACTACCTAAATATGTCTCCCTGGCGGGGAATCGAACCCGGTGTAGCGAGCCGCGACTCTGACCACTACGCTACCGAGGAGATTTTGTGAAGGTTTAACTTACTTAACTGCATTTCGTTCGAAAATTGTGCATTTTTTGAGTAAAATTTTAAATACATGTCTGCAATACAAAAGTAGCACTACAGATAGGCGGTGTAAAACTTTATTTTATTATTTTAAGCCCTTAGAGTAGCAAATGATTACGAATATCGTTATAAGAAAGCTTTGGAAAACATAAACATGGCATTTATCACAAATTTCATGTGTCCATGTTTATTCACATTTATAAAAATATTTTTTTGTTAAAATAGTTTAAAAGTTAAGAAACTATTTTTCGTATTTCTATCCCAGAAGTCCGTTTGTACATTTTTTTACAATATTAAAAAAACACATTGTAATTAATAAAACCTACATGCTTGACAAACATTATTGATCTTGTTAAGTCAGACTTTGTTAAGGCACTAAACCGGATCTGCAAAACGGAAGTTGGAAAATTAAGAGCAGTGCTATTATTTAAGTGATCAGAATGATTTTAATTTAAACTTACTTTAAAAAAAATTATGTATTTCTAAAATAATTAAATTGTATGTTATGAATTTGGTTACTAAAAAAAAGGAGTAGTAAATTATTAAAAACAAGTAACAGTTACATTATGCTAACGTTGTATCAACAGTAAAACAAAACACGATAATTACTTGTTAACATTATTAATAAAAACTACAAATATATAGATAGTTTTAAGGCCACTTATGTTTTACTATGTTGCGTTAGTTTTTTAGTGTTCCTACTTGTGATTTAACTTAATTTACATCGGGTTATTAACAAATTTAAGTGTTGTTTACATCTGCAACTGTCTCTTTGTTCACCTAGCTTTGCCTTCGATAGATGTGCACTAGATATTTGAGTACCCTTAGAAAAATTAGTGCCGGTACACATGAGCTTAAAAGTAATCGGGACGCAAAGATTGTTTCCAATCTAATCTCTTTGATACCTATCGGAGTTTCAGTGCACATGAGATAGGGAAGCCGCGTCATTTCAATCCTATCTTTTATTGTTTCATGTTGTAAATGCAATTAGAAATTGATATGCTAACTATTTTGAAAGTAAAGTTGGACAAGTGACTTGGCAGGATAAATTTTTATAAAGAAAATTATTAAATTATAAAACCCATCGATAAATATAAATCATGTACAGGGTGTCCAAAATTCGAACCTCATCACTGGTATCTCGGAAACAAACTTGAAGAGAAACGAGGTAGGTTAAATTGCCACCTTAAAAGTTTAAAAAATGTTTAATACTTCCGAAGACTTTTGGAAATAAACCAAATATTCGCGAATTTATTTTTTTTTTCATGAATTTATTTGACTAGATATAACAAAATAAATTTTACATTCCTATTGCTACTTTTTTTGTTCTACAAGACAATTTTATTAGATGTACACACCGACGTTTCGTCTTTGATCTGCCATCATCAACTTTGTTTTTTTAATACGGTCCTGGATTTTTATTACTGATTTTAGAAGCTTTTAAGGCTTCAAAACCAAAGCTGTACCCCATTTTAACGATTTCCTGGTAAGATCTTACCAATAATCAATTCTCTGTCTTTCTTGCCATTATTATGAATTTTTTGAATAAGTGTGATACATCATTAGTTTTGGAACCTTAGAGCTCGTAAAATCTGTAAAAAAATTAAGGGCCGTATTTAAAAAAAAAAGTTGATGATGGCAGCAAAAAGACGAAACGTCGGTGTGTAAATCTGCCTTGTAGAACAGAAAAGTAGCATAAGGAATGTAAAATTTATTTTGTTACATCCAATCAAGTAGAGTGATAAAAAATAAAAATTAAATTGCGAATATTTGGTCTTTTCAAAAGTGTTCGAAAGTATTCAAAATGTTTAAACTTTTAAGGTGTCATTTTGATCAGCATCAAATTGCGCAACTTTGCCTTCATTAAACCGACCTCGTATCTCTCTCTTTAAGTTTCCGAAATCCCAATGATAAGGCTCGAATTTGGGACACCCTGTACCTAAAAATGTATAGTTTAATCTAAATAAAATTTTACGCACTTTTTTTATTGTATTCCTTTCATCTTCTGATTTTGTCTGGAAATCCAAAAACAGGTTTTTGCAAACTTTAAATTACAAACAAATTTTTAGGTTATCGACGATTTTTTTAAGATTGAACCTAACCTAACTTTTTTTTTCGTGATAATTCGATCTGGTTCGAAATATTAGTATGGAAGTTTTTTGACCCGGGCTAACCGAATTTGAAGTGAATAGCTATATAGCTTAGTAATTAAAAAAATATATCAAAAGTCCATTCTTGCGTTTTTTTTTTAATTTTGATAAAAATTAATTTTTATTTTCTACAATATTAAATATGTATAATTTTAGCATAAACCCAACGATAACCGAGGTTAAAATTTGCCGGAAATTATTAATTCGGCCGTTTGCGAATTCGGCACGTCCGAAAGACTCGACCATGGTATATATATGTTTTTGAAGTCGCTAAATTCAAATCCCGAATTAGTTTAACTCTATCAGTTCAGGGTCAGGGGCATTTCAAGGTCAAATCTGCAAAATTACTCGCAACCAAATTTGAACAGTGTATACTTATATATTTCAGGTCGCTGAATACGAATCTGTTGTCAGTTTCACCCCATCAAATTTGTTCGCGATTTGACCTTGAAATGCCCTAAAAAAATTAAAGGTCTGAAAGACTTAACCATGGTATCTTTATGTTTTTGGGGTCGATGAATCCAAATTAGTTTGGCCCCATCAGGTCAGGGTTAAGGGCATTTTAAGGTTAAATCGCAACCAAATTTGATGTAGTCAAACTGACCACGGATTCGTATTCAGCGTCCTCAAATACATAAGTAAACACTCTTTAAATTTGGTTGCGATTTATTTTGCAGATTTGACCTTGAAATGCCCCTGACCCTGAACTGATAGAGTTAAACTAAATCGGGATTTGAATTTAGCGACTTCCATATAAATATAATAATATATATATATATATATATATATATATATATATATATATATATATATATATATATATATATATATATATACAGTGCTTTCATTTCAAAACGAACCAACCTAAATATCTTTAAAAAAACACTCACCAAAAAAAAAAGAAACACGTCGATTTAGATATACAGGGGGAAGTTTAATTTCGTATTTGATAAAATTTTATCGGTCACCTCCTAACCTCCAGTTAACCTCACTTTGATATGTCAAATGGCAACCCCCATAGTGTGACACATCATTGTAAGCGGCATGAAATTTGCTATCCAACAGTACTAAGAAACTTTAAATCGATGGACGTAGAAGCGACTTAGAAGTAAAATGTGTGTTAATTAGTTTATCGTGTTCAAATAATTTATTTTATCAAATGCTCAAAATGTGCGCCGTTATTGGCGAGACAATAATAAAGTCTGTTTTGAAATTCTTCGCGAACGTTGGCGAAAGTTTGTCTGGTAATACCTCTGCATTCTAGTGTAATTCTACATTTAAGTTCTTGAATATTTGCAGGTGGCGTTTTGTACACTTTACTTTTTAAATAACTCCAGAGGAAAAGTCTAGAGGAGTTAAGTCTGGAGACCGTGCTGGCCATTCGATGGCACCTCGTCTGCCTATCCATGTGCCTGGAAACTGTTCATTGAGCCACTCTCGAACTGCTAAAGCATAGTGGGGAGGGGCTCCATCTTGCTGGAGATGCAAATTATTTTTACTGAGTTCCATAGCACCATTTTCATCCACCTGATTTTCCAAAGATTGGACGATAGAATGGTATATCGCATTTTCCAAAAGGTTCAGATACAGTTGCCCAGTTAAATTTTCTTCCAGAAAGAATGGCCCGATAATTTCGTTTCCATAAATACCTGCCCAAACGTTGATCTTTCTGGAATGAGTATGTCCTTCCTGAAATATGTGCGGATTTTCATTATCCCAATATCTGCAGTTATGTCTATTAAGAATTCCATTTAAGAAGAAAGTTGATTCGTCAGAAAAGCAGATATTTTTGATCAAATGGGGTCTTCGTCAATTCGCTGGCACATTGATTCGCAAAATTCTATTCTTCTATCATAATCGTCTTCGTTGAGTTCATGAAGAATTTGTATTTTGTATGGAAAACTTATTCTTTTTCAAAATTTTGTGCACGGAACCCGTAGAAATATTGGTCAGCTTAGAAACTTTTGGAATAGACAACGTCGGATCTATTGCGAACTGTCCTAGTACCTCAACCTGGCGTGCTTCGTTTAAAACCCTTTCATTAGTACTTTTCTTGTTGCATACAGATCCAGTTTCTTCAAACTTACGCACCAATTCCATTACATATTTTGCCCCACGTTTTTATTTTGATGCCTCTCATTGAATACTCTGGCGGTTCTACGCGCGCATCGATCTTCAGCCCCATATAGGAAAATTATTTCTATTCTCTCTGCTAGAGTATACACCATTTTAAAATCAAGATTCTTAATTTTAAACTAACGATGTCAAAATGACAATCCTAACAGTAATATTTAACTGGTTCCTAAACGTCTTAAAAACTTGTGCTATTGCAGTGTTTTGCTGTAGCAGGTAACACAAAAAAAAAATAATTGGAATGAATGCACACTAAAATAGTCTGCGAGGAATTTCAAACAAGCTTGTCTCGCCAATAACGGCGCACATTTTGAGCATTTGATAAAATAAATTATTTGAACACGATGAACTAATTAACACCCATTTTTACTTCTAAGTCGCTTCTACGTCCATCGATTTAAAGTTTCTTAGTACTGTTGGATAGCAAATTTCATGCCGCTTACAATGATGTGTCACACTATGGGGTTGCCATTTGACATATCAAAGTGAGGTTAACTGGAGGTTAGGAGGCGACCGATAAAATTTTATCAAATACGAAATTAAACTTCCCCTGTATATCTAAATCGACGTGTTTCTTTTTTTTTTGGTGAGTGTTTTTTTTAAAGATATTTAGGGTGGTTCGTTTTGAAATTAAAGCACTGTATATATATATATATATATATATATATATATATATATATATATATATATATATATATATATATATATATAAAATATATAACCATGGTCGAATCTCGGCAAACGGCCGAATTAATAATTTCCGGCAAATTTTAACCTCGGTTATCGTTGGGTTTATGCTAAAATTATACATATTTAATATTGTAGAAAATAAAAATTAATTTTTATCAAAATTAAAAAAACGCAAGAATGGACTTTTGATATATTTTTTTAATTACTAAGCTATATCGCTATTCACTTCAAATTCGGTTAGCCCGGGTCAAAAAACTTCCATACTTATATTTCGAACCAGATCGAATTATTACGAAAAAAAAGTTAGGTTAGGTTTAATCTTAAAAAAATCGTCGATAACCTAAAAATTTGTTTGTAATTTAAAGTTTCCAAAAACCTGTTTTTGGATTTCCAGACAAAATCAGAAGATGAAAGGAATACAATAAAAAAAGTGCGTTATATTTTATTTACATTAAACTATACATTTTTAGGTACAGGGTGTCCCAAATTCGAGCCTTATCATTGGGATTTCGGAAACTTAAAGAGAGAGATACGAGGTCGGTTTAATGAAGGCAAAGTTGCGCAATTTGATGCTGATCAAAATGACACCTTAAAAGTTTAAACATTTTGAATACTTTCGAACACTTTTGAAAAGACCGAATATTCGCAATTTCATTTTTATTTTTTTATCACTCTACTTGATTGGATGTAACAAAATAAATTTTACATTACTTATGCTACTTTTCTGTTCTACAAGGCAGATTTACACACCGACGTTTCGTCTTTTTGCTGCCATCATCAACTTTTTTTTTAAATACGGCCCTTATTTTTTTACAGATTTTACGAGCTCTAAGGTTCCAAAACTAATGATGTATCACACTTATTCAAAAAATTCATAATAATGGCAAGAAAGACAGAGAATTGATTATTGGTAAGATCTTACCAGGAAATCGTTAAAATGGGGTACAGATTTGGTTTTGAAGCCTTAAAAGCTTCTAAAATCAGTAATAAAAATCCAGCACCGTATTAAAAAAAAACAAAGTTGATGATGGCAGATCAAAAACGAAACGTCGGTGTGAACATCTAATAAAATTGTCTTGTAGAACAAAAAAAGTAGCAATAGGAACGTAAAATTTATTTTGTTATATCTAGTCAAATAAAGTCATGAAAAAAAAATAAAATAAAATCGCGAATATTTGGTTTATTTTTAAAAGTCTTCGGAAGTATTAAACATTTTTTAAACTTTTAAGGTGGCAATTTAACCTACCTGGTTTCTCTTCAAGTTTGTTTCCGAGATACCAGTGATGAGGTTCGAATTTTGGACATCCTGTACATG
>JAHBCN010010567.1:31385-48194 GCA_019359885.1 Listronotus oregonensis | reverse complement strand
AAAAGACAAAAAATGGTGTTGTGGTAATTGATTTTAAGTTTAACGAAAGTTACTTTACCCTCAAGCATAGGTAACCATGTATTTTTTTGTAACCCTGTATTACTTTCTTTTATTTTACGTTTTTTTAAAGAAGTTTGTTTCATTTGCTAAAATACAAGAAGCATTCCAGTTTAATATGTGGTTGTTATTAAATGCGTGTTGACATATTTTTTATTTGTGGAATTCTGTGTGTGTTTTGAATGTTTGTTCTAGGTTCACAAAAAATGGTATTTAAAAGATTCCTTATGAATGTATTAAATTTTATATACATTAAAAATACAGAATTTCAGAAATCAGAAATCTGTCAACACGCATTTGATAACAGCCACATAATTAACTGGAATGCTTCAAGTATTTTAGCAAAGGAAACTTGTTCAAAAAAAAAAAGAAAATAAAAGAAAGTGCTCTTATACAGGATGTCCAAAAAAAATTCCCACCATTTGGGGGTAAACTGTACGACCAAAAATAAGACAAAAATCACAATGTCATATGTCAAAATTTTGAAAAATGTCTCCTCATAAAATTATGGTCATGAAAAATGAAATAAATTTATTTTTGATAATTAAATAAATTTTTAAATTTAAAACATTTAATAACCAAACACATAATAAAACAAAAACATTTAAATTTACAATGGCAAGTGTTCGAAATGCTCACCATTTTGTTCAATGCATGCGTGCAATGGACGAATGAAAATTGTTTTCTACACGGCTTATTGTTTCGTCCAAAATTTGTGCTAAAGCTCAATAAATGCGAACAATAACATCATCTTTAATGTTGGATAGGACATGACCCTGTTTCTTATAAAATGTCCAATATCATTTTTAAAGTCAAACAGATTAAGCGTATTCTTTCTTCTCTTAATACTAAAAAATCGTTTGGGCTGGATGGCATACCAGCAATCGTCTTAAAAAAATGTGACTATGGAACCTGCTGCCTACAGAGGTTTTTCCTTCTCCTCCCAATTTTAAATATTTAAGTCCCGTGTAAAAAAACTACCTCTTACAACACTTAAGACACCCACGGTACGTTAGTACTTAGGCATCAGCCTTCGTGACCTGTCCCAAGATTTAAAAAAAAAACATGGTTACTTATGCTTAATGCTGAAGTAAACCAAAAATCAATTAATACACCTCCCTTTTTTGTCTTTTTGAAAATTGTAAAACGTCATGTCATAAATAATAAAAAGCTATTAAAATTTCCTAAATTTTTAAACTAGATTTAAAAAAAATATATTTTAATTTTAATTTTTTTCATTCAAATTTATCTTGACAACGATGGCCGTCTTGCCACCGAAAGTAGATGGGTTTTTTGAATTTTTCTTCAGGCGATCTGCAAGTTCATAGAGGTCAATGGGACCGAGCAGGCTCAGTTCGCTATACCCCGGGACCAGGACCAAAGTGGTCCCATTTTTTAGAAACTTTTCAGGCGAGTAAACCAACGAGAATCTATTACAATTGTGTCAACTCTTAAAAGTTTATTTCCAGTAAGTGTTTATAAAAAAATTAAATTAATCTTAAAATCCAGTTTAATATTCTTAAGAAGAAAAGTTTTAGGTCCCGACACTCAATCGTTAATTCGGGAATTACAGTCTTCTTAATTTTAGCTTTCCGTTAAGACGGCGAAGGGCATTAAGATTAAACTGATCAAATTATGTAAAGCGGCTGCCTTGTCATGTCGAGGCGGTAATTTCATACTCCCAGCGTGCCCGGAAAGCTCCGGTTTCCCCCGGATACTTTGTTGAAAAGCTGAAAGCTCTGAAATCAGTAACGGTACGTCGTTGAATCGTTAATAAGGAACGACGCCGACGGCGGCAAATTAACATTACCTAGTGTAAAGAGATAAGTGGTACAGCTTTTACGGTAAAAGAAAAAAAAAGATAGAGATCAGGGGTTTTTTTGGGGAATTTTGTTTCTACGTAAATTTAAAAAACCTAAAAAATCATTAAAAAAAAACTAGTTCTTAATTCATTTTTTTTGGTTTTTTTTTAAAAAATTTATTTATAATTTTAAATTTGAGATATGGTTTTCAGCTTTTCAGTAAAAGAAAAAAATATGTTAAGATAGAGATCAGTGATTGTTTTGGGAATTTTTGTTTTCTAGTCAAAATAAATTTAATAAACCTAATCCATTGATAATGTCTCTTCGGTACATGCTCAAAGTGCTATCCAAGCACTAATTGACAATATTCTTAACGGTACTGAAACTCGCTTTAAATATTTCAAATAACTTTAAGCGAAATTAGCCTACATTCATGCCTTGTTCGTACTTTAAACTCCTCAACATTGTCCTGCTTTGACCAACAAACGTTCTGCGTTTGAATTACTCCTATAAAGAATAGTCCATAGGAGTAAGGTCTGGAAATCTGAATGGCCACTCTATGGAACCCCTACCACCGATCCAACTGACTTGAAATACTGCGTCCAAAAATTACTAATAGCCATTACAAAATGGAAAGGCGAACTATCTTTTTTAAAACCAGAAAACAAAACAGCCTTTAGAACTAGTTCTAGTCAGCAAGTCCAAAACCATGTTAATTCGAAATAAAGCTCCCAAAAATTTGAGTGATAACTCATTGGATTCCAAACGTAGTCAAAATATATATATTTTATATATATATATATATATATATATATATATATATATATATATATATATATATATATATATATATATATATATATATATATATATATATATATATATATATATATATATATATATATATATATATATATTATATATATATATAATAATATATATATATATATATAGTGTATGCAGATTAATATAGTCTAACATACGCGCATGTAGAGTTGATTCGAGTATCGAACCGGAAACCGAAATTTGTAATTTATTTTTTTCTGAACGTATTTAAAGATATGGAAAAACAAAAGACACTTTGCCACTTTTAGGTCTACAAAATAGTATTAAGAGATTTTCCGTACGACTTTCGTTGTTAACATCATCAACTTTATTTTTTTAAAAGCGGCACTCATTTGTTTATTGCATTTTTTCAAGCAGGTAAAATCCCAATTACAATGATGTATAACACTTAATATTTTTCTGTTAAATAAACATATTTTCCATAAGAGACAATGAGTAAGACAAGGAACGCACATCATTTCTTATAGGTGCGTTCCATATTTGTTAATAAATATTAAGTATTATACATTTTTGTAATTGGGATAATAAGGGGTTCAAAAAAATTAAATAAAAAACCCAGGTCCGTATTTAAAAAAATAAAGTTGATGATGGTCTAACGAAAACAAAACGTCGTTCAGAAAATCTCTCAACGCTATTTTGTAGAGCTTAAAAAGTGGCCATGAGAAAGTGTCTTTTGTTTTTTCATATCTCTTTAAATAACGTCAGAAAAAAGAAAGACAAAATCAGCAAATTTCGGTTTTTTCTGGATATCTCCGGAAGTACTCGGAATTTTACAACTTTCTAATCGGCATGTTGTTAGGCACCTAAATGCGCAACTTTGCCATAATTTAACCGACTTCGTATCTCTTACGGTTTCCAAGATCCCCATGCATGCACTCGAATCTGTGGACTTTTTTATTATAATTATATATATATATATATATATATATATATATATATATATATATATATATATATATATATATATATATATATATATATATATATATATATAAAATATATATATATATATATATATATATATATATATATATATATATATATATATATATATATATATATATATATATATATATATATATATATATATATATATATATTTAAGGATATTTCAGCACGCAAAATTGCAAAATTGTTAACAAATTGAGTTAAAAATGGCTTTTCGTTTTTTGTTAATAACTTTAAAACTATTAATATTTAAGAAATTTTAAAAAACTTTACGATTTTGTTTACTTTAAACTGCTTGAAATTAAAAAGTAATAATCTGTTTTATCCACGAAAGATACTCTTTTTATACATAAAACATTTGCAATATGATTACTTAAATAATGTATTCGTGGACGTTCATTGCACAGTGGGCTAAGCTTATAAAATACTTTAAAAAAAAAATAAGTAAATAAAAGAGATTTTTAGAATTTTACTGCATTAAATTGTTACGAAAGTTTAAATTTTTTAATAAAAAAATATCTGGCACATTATTATTTACTTTTTGGCAATCTTTTAACAGAAGGTTTTTACGAAAACGTAAAAAAGAAAATGGTAATTGAATTAACGAATATAAGGATTGTATTATAAGGTCCAACACTTTTTTATATTCTTTTACAATAACCCTTATAGTTTTAGTAGAAAGTTCTATAGAATAAAGGTTAGAGTTTTATTCCGGTAAAAATGTTTTTGCAAAACCATTTTATGTTGCGTTGTGTAGCATGGCGCAGCATAGTGTGACATGGCATGGCATAAGACTTGGTATGGCAACACATAAGTGTGTCTTGTTTGAAGATGAAATGCCCAAATTTATTTTAAAAAACTGAAAAAAATGTAAAATTTGATAGAAAACCGATGTATTGCAAAAAAATATTAATTTCAGATTACCCTACCTTTTTTTCTGATAATGCATACAAGTCTAATGCAATTTTGTTCTGAGCATACGATCCATTCTTTATACTTGCTACATCTGTTTCTCGAACTGTTTATTATTTTTTTAATATCGCTAATAAGGTTAATTGATGATATGTATATTTGATAATTTTTAAAGACATCTTTTATTGCACATTAATAATTGCACAAAATATAACTTACGTTAATATAACTTGACAATAAGTAGCCCTCGTAATACAGGGTTCATCACGTATAATTGTGATGGAAAAATTTTAAAGTTTATTTAGCCATAACTTTAATAAAAACAAAGTAGATAAAACTTATTAAGTACTGTGCTTTTATTAAGACAAAACTTTTTTTATTATTTTTATTTATTTTTTACATGCACGTGATGTACCCTGTATAATATACACTATTTAAAAAAAAATGAAACATTTTATACAAAATTATAAAAGAATTATGTTAAATCCACTAAAATCAACCGTAATTGATTTTGATCTTTGGTTCGTCTAGTTATACTTCTTAATAGGCACCGGATTATTTACAAGGTGCTACAATATATACAGGGTGCCTCTAAAATTTTATATCCAATATGGCATCTAAAATCACAGATATACGTAAAAATAGTAAAGGAATATTTTTTAAAAGTTATGTACATATCTAACAAGTTGATATGTACAGAGTTATGCAATTCGAACTGAACAAGGCCATATTTAAAATTTATATTTATATAAAATTTACCAACGACGATAATTTTTTCCGTAGAATCAACCCTTAAGAAAACCTAAAAACATGATTTAAATTTAAACGAAATAGATGCGATACAAAAAACCAATTTTCTAATAGCAGTGGCGGAGATAATTACCACGCTTTTATTTACTTCATCTGTATGTATCCATGTAATGAAAGCTTTCAACTTTAAAATTTCACCAATTTTAAGAGGTCTAATTAGCTTGAAAATTTGTATAGGGGTCAAGAGCCAATGACAATACAGGTATTTTATAACTTTGTTTAATGACCTAACTATACCTAAAGTCCAAAATTTCTGTCAGTGACTCATTTAATACCGGCCACCCAACCGACGAAGCGGCTGAATAAAAATCTAACACTAGTAAAAGATTTTTAGCCTATGATATACTTTTCCGCTCAAATAACAGTGAACCGGCCAAAAGTTTCATCGCCACGTTGTCATAATTCGCGAAAATAAGTTACCAGCCAGCGATTGCACTTAAAATAGCACGCCAATATGTATTGAAATCATGGTTATCGAGAAGACAATAAAAGTGGCAACACACATTCCTTAGTTTACAACTTGAACAGACATGAAAATAAGCGTATCGACAGGGTTCTTGCTGTTCGATGATTTTATTTAGTTATTATTGATTATGGACAGATTTTATGAGTTTAAATTTTAATTGCTATACAGGGTATTTTGAAAATATTGTAAATTTCTAGTAATGGTAGTACCTATATAGATATTGTTTTGTGCCAATTTTATTATAGTTTATCTTATTTAGTGTTTTTAATTGTATATACAGATTAAGTGTTGTTAAGTGCTTTTAATTCAGTAAATAATGAATATTAACCAGCCTTTAACTAGTTATCCGCCTACAAAAAAAACTCAGTTAACGTTAAAAGAACGAATAATGGTTAAAAATGTTTACCGTGGTATTCGGGAACGAAATCCAGAACTAACCACTTTGGATGCTGCAGAGATATTTTTTCGCGTACGGTATTCTAAGTTTTAAAAGGCAAATAAACAGTATTAGTAAGTATTCGGATACTGGAAATGCGATTTTTTTGCACACTCTCTACTTTCCAATTGTTAAACATGAAAACATGAATCAAAAGCTGTTTTTTTTGGCCGCCTCTTATGAAATTTCAAAGGAATAATAATTGAATTGTTAAATTCCATTTTACGACATATTCCTTTAAATTCTGTCATTTGCACGAAAACATTTAAAAAACTCATACCATTTTAATATTAAAAAAAAATCACTCAAAAAGTACAGAAAAAAACCTTAATTTTCAATAAAAAGTAGGTAAAACGTTTACGTCCGAAACTCTAAAAATTTTGACCTGTTGCCGAGTTGTAATAGTTTTCTTTATGACATTTTTATAAGGTATGCGAACCTTGCTTCGCTCGGCCCGCAATGTTTGATCAAAAATATCCTCGATTAGAAATCCTAAATATGGAACTCGAAAGACCCGAAATAGTTATTGGATTCTACAAGCTGATGATCTTAGGGCTTTCGTGTTCCTTATATAGTGGATATTTTTGATGAAGCAATGCGTGTAAATATCGTATTTAATATTGAATTTGCAAGATCGGTGGTGAATTGGCAAGTCGGTGTAACATGGATTGTCTATCGTTCTGTTTTTACATCTTTTTTATTTTATGTTAAGACTGAAATTTTATTATTTTTTTCATGTAGCAAAATAAAATCGGAAAAGGTAAAATTAACGTAAAAAATGTTTTTTTTTAAACGTTGAGAAATCGCCAAAATAACTTAAATTTGTGTTCTATGACCTCAAAATAGGAGGTGTGCAAAATTAAGTAAAAAAATTACATTTTTTATTAATGCGAATAATACCAAAATAATGTAGGCTTGTTACTAATTTAAAGGGTTGATGAAAATGTGGGAAAATAACTTTTGCTTGTAAATATTTTCATGTTTTGACGAATTTTTGTCATTTATTTTCTAAAATGCACACGCCACTGGAATTGATTCCCCTCACCCCACACAACCCGGGGCACTCTAAAGGCGAGCGATGCGTCATTGACAGAAATTTTGGACTTGAAGTATAGGAGCCCCAGAATAAAAAAAATAAAATAGCACTGTCTGAAAATCTATATACTTGCGCATTCACCGAAATCGAGGCTCTTGATTAAGATTACTTTTGATGTTGTTTTGGGACTAGAAGATAAAAAAAAATAATAATAGTTTAAAAAAAACTAAAAAACAAGCTTTTGTAGCAAATTAAACTAAAAAGTAGAAAATAATTTTTATTATAGCAAAAGAGCGTGGGGAGCTTGATATTAAATGTTACAATTATGTTATTGGTAGCTATTTACCAAGTAAGAGTTATTATGAAAATATAGTAAATTGCACCCCACGCTTCTTTACTACTAAAAAAAGTTATTTTCTACTTTTCAGTTCGGTTTTTTTAAACTATAATAAATTTTATTTTTAAAGCATTTATGGGGAGAGGAGAGGGTTATTACCCCCTTTACCCCTCATACCTTTGCAAGTGCTTAACAGGACACCTTATTTATTAATTTGTTTTTGAAAGTGTCCAATTTTTTTGCCACGTTTAAATGAAAAAATACATATTTGCTTTCCAAACAATCAAATGAATTTAATTTATGTAAAAAATTTTCGACTTAAAAATTAGAAAAAAGGTAACAATAAATACCTTAAATAATAAATCGTAAAAAGTATATACTATTTTCTTAAAGTTTAGCATTAATTATAAATTTCAAAGAAATGTTCCTAAAAGAAAAATTATAGATCCTAAAACTGGTTTACATGAGTGATAATATGTTGAAAAAGTTAAAATTGCCTACTTTTTTGTGTTGACTTATCGGCTTTTTCCAATTTCCTATTTTCCAATTTAAAACAGAGATTTCTTACAAAAAATAAATTGATTCTGTTGTTATTAAAAATAAGTACGATATCTTTCTTATCAAAACGTATCGAAATAAATGAGACGACTTCAAGAATAAACCAACAAATAAGATGTCCCTTTTAGAAAATAATTTTTTATATCGTATCTCTTTTGTTTCAATTTAAATCATTTTTCTAAATATATTTTCCAGTGAAGAGTCTGGAATTTTTAAATTTTGTTATCTCAAAACTGAGACATAGGACTCAAACCAAATATAGGTATTAGATGCTATTAGCCTCAAGCCTATTACAATTTTTATATTAAAATTTGGTAAGAAAAACTAAATTTTTGCCCGCCTCTTCCCAGAGAAAATTCTAAATTCCAAAAGGAAATCCTTTAGTTGCATTTTTTCGTGATCTTGATCAATTTTTATCGTCAAATCCCAAATGTCGTAAACATATTCGGGTTTTCTTAAAATTAAAGGCATTTACAATATTTGCTTAAAAAATTGTTTAGTTAAAAAAAAATTAACTGGCCATGATTAAAAAAAAACATGGATAATTTTGCGAAATTTGGGATTTGACGATAAAATTTGATAAACTTCACGAAAAGATGCAAGTAAGGGATTTTTTTTGAGATTTAGATTATTCTCAAGGGAGGCACTCAAACAAATCAAGATTATTTCGCAAAATGATTTTTTTACCAAAGTGTTCCCCTTGTGACCAATAGTATCTGGTATATATTTGGTATGGGTCCCATGCAACACTTTTTAGGTAAAAAAAATTGAAAATCCGAAATCCTTATATTAAATACATCCAGATTCTAGGAGAAAAGCCAAAAATATGACCCTATTCAGTACTCCTTAAATAACCTCGTACAGTAAAATTTAATTTTAAATCTTTAACCAACCACATTTAACTGTTTTACTATGTTTAGTTCGTCCAACAAACATTTGAAAACGTAGACCTCATCCCCTCCAATCCCCCACCAATCCCTTCCAAACTTTGCCCTGAGTTTTGAAGCAGCAGACCCTGTTCTTGACCCATTAAACCCAATTGAGGTCTAAAGTATCCTTTACTAGAATGTTCTAAGGTACCATTAGTTTGTACGTGAGTCCTATTACTGGTACTATACTGGCTAAGTTGAGTATTCACCGGAAGTTGTACGGTAGAGTTCGCCCAACGATCGGAACTTGTCCCGGAGCACTTCCGAGAGGAAGTTGCGTAGAACTCCCGGTCGTTTGGCACTATGTGACAATGGGCCGGAGTTCGGTGTGTTGAGTCTCCTTGTGACGTCGGAGATCTACTTTGCGTTGGAAGGCTCGTCCGCAGAGGTCGCAGGCGAAAGGTTTGAATCCGGTGTGTTTTCTGGAATGGGTAATGAGGTTGGATGATTGACTGAAGGCTTTGCCGCAAACGGAGCACTTGTGGGGCTTTTCACCTGAAACAAAGAAAAACGGTTAAGAAATTGTTTTTTATATTTTAAAATTCAGAGTAGTACAGAATTTTTACAAGTAAAAGAAAAAAGATATTTCAAATAAAGATTAAGAATAACAGTAAACATATAACCTAAATAGGTAATGCTTTGAAGAATCACCGATTTTATATATATATATATATATATATATATATATATATATATATATATATATATATATATATATATATATATATATATATATATATATATATATATATATATATATATATATATATATATATATATATTATATATATTATATATATATATATATATATATATATATATATATATATATATATATATATATATATATATATATATATAATATATAAAAAAATATATATATATCTTTTATATAAAATTCTTTGTTTTAAAATTAATATTTATAAATATTATAATTAATTAAAAAAATAAAATATCTTAAAAAAAAAATATATAAATTTATGTATTATGCGGATTTTTCTTTAAGCAGCAATTAAAGAAATTCAACCATTTACGAGATATTCGCATTAGAAAAAAAAACTTTTATCCTTTTGGTAACAATTTTTTTCTTCGACTTCTTAATCTGTATAAAAGGGGACTGTTTAAATAAAAGCAGTTTCATTGCGGTAGTAGTTTTAAAAATTATTCTTACACTTTTTGAGATCTTATTTTAAGATCTATAGAAGAAAGGACCCTTTAAACCCTTTATTTTTTGATATAATTTACTTAATAAAAAAAAAACAGTTTAATAAATGTGTTATTATAAAATAAGTGTCATAAGTTTAAAAATTATGAATAAAGTTTGAATAAAGTACGTTGTTACTTAAGATGATGTGTTTGTTTCTAATACTATTATTGCCAACCTAATAAAACTATAAGATATTTCATCTTAAAACCATTTTTTTTAAGAATAGTGATTTTGATAATTTTAAAAATAAAATACTATGTTTTTAAAATCTAAATTATAAGAAATTATTTATCCAATTTAAAAATTTTAAATTTAAGTAGCTAGAGAAAATATATTTATTATTATATAACAAATTAATTATTGGTCGTTCACGAAACGTATTTTGTCGTTATTAACTAGCATTTTTACGGATTCCAGCGTAATTTAGAACGTGGTGTAATTTGAAATTTGTGTGTTCTTACGAGAGCTTGTTTATTTTTAAGGTATTGGTATTTAAAATACTTAAATTTTATGCATAACTGTGAAATATTTTTTAACAGTGTATGCCAGGCGACGCATCGTTAGAGCTGGGTAGAAATCGAATCCTTTGGAATCGAATCCAGGAATCGTTTTCTATTTAAGGAGCCGAAGGCTGGAATTGATTACTTTTTAAAAATTAGATCCGTGATCCGAATTCGCTATATAATTCTTAAATGATCCGAAATTGATTCCTATTTAAAAGGATCCGATTTAAAAAAAAAATAATTTGAGACAAATCCATTTATAAATTCAAAAATTCGCCATTTCAAATTTTTAAATTTTGACCTAAGATTATTAATTTCCAAATTTTGACCTAGCACCCTCAAAAACCGTTATATATTGAATTTGAGGCAAATAAGTTTATAGATTCCAAAATCCCTTATTTTGAACCGCCATTTTTAATTTCCAAATTTTGACTTAGGATTACTAATTTCCAAATTTTGATCTAGCACCCTCAAAAGCCTTTAAACCTTGAATTTGAGGCAAATACGTTTATAAATATTCAAAGCCACCATTTTGAATCTTTCATTTTTATTCTTCAAATGTAACATTCCTTTAGATCTCTAAAATTAACAACAACGCCAAACAGCGATAAATGTTTTTAAAACAAAATAAATATAAGATTTAATAAAACATCCTTATAAATTTACATCCCATCGCTCCATATATTCCATAATCTGTCGGCACACGATCCACACATCTTAAAGACCACTAAGACTTACGTTATCGATTGCTATCAGTTTGTGGCGGCCGTGATTCGTCCCGAAAGGCCCCGCCCGGGCCCTCACGTTTCCATAGAAACCCGTCCGACGAGGACCGTCTTACGTACGATAAACGGGATAGAAAAAGACGAATATACGCCGAAACTAATGAGTAAAAAGATGAACCGAGTGAATTTCGAGTGGAACGAACGACTAGTCTGGAGAATGATTGAGGTGACGTGTTAAGGGTTAAAGGTCGAGGTTTATTAAGTTTTGATTTTCTCGAGCTCGGGGATTTTAAATGAAGGATTAAGTATAGGAATCGGAAAATAGTATTGTTTTTCTGAATTTATTATTATTATTCTTAAATTGACCATTATGTATTTTTTAAAGTTATTGTATTTTTTTTTAAATTTTATTTATATATATTTACAAAATATATATATATATATATATATATATATATATATATATATATATATATATATATATATATATATATTTATAATATTTGAAAAAGGTTGCTCATATCCTTTTAACAAGTTTACCTTTTGACGTAAAAAGACAAAACAATTGTTTAATTTACTTAAAAATGTAATACCGGGCCGTACCAAAAATTGTGATTGTTCAAAATAGTTAAAAGATGTAGGTGGCTTTCCCTGTAAGTAAGAGCCGTAATAAAATTAGATTCAACCCCATACCAAAAACCCCGGTAAAATTTTTTCTTCAAAATTTTCTTATCATAGATTTTATTTAAAAAAGCGAAATTAAATAAAAATTTAAACACCCTGTATTTCGAAAACGAAGGCCTTGCGGACCCATGTTTATATATACCTTTGTTTTTTTTTGGCCCGACTACGTACCAAAATATGTTGTCCACTATGTAGTCTAGTGGACAACATAGAAAGGATGTCTTCTTTAATTCTTAAAACGGGTAATACTTTTTATTCTTTAGACATTTTTGGAGCTTTCTCATATACCGAGACAGTGGGGTTTTTTTCCTTTAATAACATATATATATATATATATATATATATATATATATATATATATATATATATATATATATATATATATATATATGCCCCCCAACCCCTAGGAAGACATAACAACATGGGCAAGTAGTTCATCAACAGATAGGTCTAAAAGGGGAATAATACAGAATTTAGCCACCACAAGTACCTCCACGGCAGTGATTGAAAATGACGGGGAAAAAGTCTACTGGGACAGGATTATGACAGATAGACCCGTAGAGCACAATCGACCAGATGTAATTGTGTGGGTAAACAGGAAAGAACAGCAACAATCCTCGACTTTGCCGTTCTACTTGATCATAACATAGCCCAAACCTATCAGGCAAAAAAAATAATTATAGAGATCTGGCGACCGAAATTAAAAAAACTTGGGACCCAGAGAGGAAGTGAGAATCCTCCCACTGATCATAAGTACCAATGGGCTCGTACTGAACAGCACTGTAAAGCACTTGGCTGAACTCAACCTTCCACATGAAACTATCTGTGGATGCAAGGGGTTTGTACTGGGCACAGTGGCCATCATTCGACAAATAGTCTTCCCATAGTAAGAAAATATGGCTTCTTGGTTTGATACCCCGGGAGTCTTTAAAACCCCCCAAACGTGTGAAGAAAAAAAAAAAAAAAAGCAATTTAAGTTTAACACATGATCAAAAATTTAGCAATTAGGAAAACACAATATTTTATTGAGGATAAAATAAGAAAATATTAAAACTAAGAAGATATCAAATTGATCATATGTAAAAGTGGTTTCTTTTTGTCATTTTTATAAGTATTTTTTTGTAGGTAACGTAGCGTTACCTATTTTTATTAAAAGTGTAAATTAAATAATAAAAATCCAAGCTTTAAGAGAGATAAGAAATATTTTTAAACATAGAATTATTTTACATTCGTGGTTAAGATACGTCAAAGATATTATTATTGTTATAATATTTTACTTAAAGCTAGATTTTTTGTATTATGCCGTTTTAGGTATTTAGTTGTTAGTTTCGTCTGTTTTCTGCTAAAAACAAATACAAAATCCCTTGTAAAACAAACCAATGACTAAGGCGTCTAATTAGGAAATCAATTCACTTTAATTAAAATCATTTTTTATGTTTTTCAGATTCTACTAGAAAAAAAAATGCAAAATCGCGTTATTACTTTTTGTTTTTTAAATAGGAGTAAGAACACAAATATGGCCTCATTAAATGACTCTATACTTACAGTTAAATAGTGGATATAATTATTATTTTATGTTCTCATGTTCAAAGAGTTTTTTATAATTTTCATATACTGGAGCTGACTTTTACCATCTCATGATTTAAATCATATCCCTGAACTGTAGAGATTTTTTAATAAATCAAGACGGCAGTCGTGGAGATTGGATAATCCCAAAAGGCCGCCATTTATACTCGCACATTTCAATGTTTCGCAAGTGCCTCACGTCCGAGATGGCTGTGCTGAAAGAAAATAATATTTGCAGGGTCGGCTTGTACATTCCTGCAAGACGGTTTTAAAACGTTCTACGACGTCGTCCGATTTCCAGTCTTCATTGTTCTTGGTCTTTTCAGAGATTGTCTGCTATGTCTCTTTTTTTAATTTCCCTGTTTATCCCCTCTTTTCAACTTCTTCTTGGTCTTCCTCTTTTTTGTCGACCCTGGGGCCCCTTTAAAAAAAAACCCAATCTTTCTTTAGACATTCTTTGGACGTGTCCATACCACTCTAGTTGTTTGACTTTGATTTCGTCCACGATGTCATGTGTTACGCCCACTATTTCTTTAATTCTGTCATTAATGACTCTCTCCATTCTGGATTTGCCTGCAGATCGCCCCCCAAAAATAATTTCCCCGCTTTCAGTTGTCTCCCCTTTTTTTTTTTCTTTTTTCCACACCTCACTACTGTATGTAATAATATTTTAAATTTTTTTTGTATTCTTCTTTTTTTTGTTTTTTGATATATTTTGTCCCAAAGTATCCCTTTTTTTGGCTACGGGCCCCTTTTTTCCCTGTATGTTACATTCTCTAATGGTTTTCGTCGTTAGTTAGCAGCATCAATGCTAACCTTGGTAGCCTTCGACTTAGGTCCCTGGATCTGAAGTTAACTAGTTTTTTTTTTACTTGAGACAGTCCAGGAAGGCTAAGGCCTTAGTAATAACGTACTGTGGGTGTCTGAAGTGTGGTAATAAGGACTTTATTTACACGAGACTTAAATATTTGGAGATTTGGGGGAAAAAGAAAAACTTCCGCGTGTATCTGGTTCCATAATCTGAACACTCTAGGGGTGAAGGAACAAACAAAGTGGGAAGTTCAAGCCTCCCGAGTTGGACTATAAAAGAATGTATAAAAGTGACTTTTTAGATCAGAAGCCGTAAAAATACCCATAAAAGAGGGAAAAATCCCCTACAGCTCGTCGATGGGCAAGAGAAGGAAGCTTTTCTGTAAGTGTGGGATGATTGATAAGACGAACGTTCTTCTCTGAATGGAGTTAAGAATGCTAAGTGTTGTAGGAGAAGCCATTCCCCAGACTTGAGAACAATATTCCAATATTCTAAAGAGGGTCTGATCTGGGATACATACAGAGTATACAGATTAGAAGGAGAGAAATACTTTCTGGCTCGAAAAATGAATCCAAGCTTCTTTGAAGCTGCTGAGGCTATAATATGTGTTTGTGCCAGTTAAGGTTAATCTTAAAAGTAACACCCACAAATTTAAACGATTCTTTGTTCCGCAAAACTTGGCCTCTTTTAAGTAACGGATGAGCATTGGCCGACTTTTGCGGCGATAGCGAACATGGCTGTGTTTTGGAGGCATTAAAGTGGACACGATTTTTGGCTCCCCAATTCAAGATTACTTTAAGGTCTTGTGAAAGAGATATTTGCATAAACCCGCGCTTGCTTTCCAAATCAGAATTACAGGGTGGCTTAAGAAATTTAATATTAGAGTGGAGGGTGCTATCGTCAGCAAAACTATGGATATAATTGGTTGTGGAAGAGAGAAGATCGTTGATGTGAATAAGGAACAGAGTTGGTGCCAGTACTGAGCCTGCGGCACCCCAGCATTAATTGGATAAAAGCTGGAAGTAGGGTAGGTGGCAAATAAATCTTTTAGACCACCCCAGTCCGCCGACTTATAGTACCAGAAAGTGCGTGGAGGTGTACATTCAGTTGCCTTCGAATGTATGGAGTATGATACAGTGACCAAGCCATGACATGAGCGACCAAGGGGTGCAGTTACAAATGCTTGGTAGAGTTCAGGGTTAGAAGTAAGAAAAAGATTCAGGAGTTAGAATTATGGATGCAAACCCTGGGAAAGTAGGTAGGTTCCATAATTAAATTTAGTTACTAATTGCAAAGTTTTCGGCTAATCTGCCTTGAGTTTCAGTTTTTGAAGAACCTAACCAGTCCTTATTGTAAACATCAAAATCACCAGGGACGATTACTTCGGCCAATGGAAACTGGGAAATAATAGTATCAATCTTTATTGAAAGAAAGTCAAAGAACCCGGAGTAGAAATTGTCAGATGGAGACCGGTATATATAGCAGATAAATTTGGTAGAAGATCTAAAGGTCAGTTTAAGCCAAAGGATATCAGACCTACCCGATTCGAGGTTAGAAACCCTAGCATAAGCCAGGTCGTTGCGAACGTAAGCACATTCACCGCCATGGGGTCGAAAAGATATAAGATAAATAATTTCGTAGCCTGGGAAAAGGAGGTGGTTGGTTCATGTTTTGGAACTTATTTGGGTTTTGGTAAGAAATAAGGCTTTAGAAGATTGAAGATAATGATAAACAGAGTTTTCGTTGGAGTTAAGTCTACATATATTAGTAAATGGTTTTAGACCATTTCCAAAATTTTATGCCATTATCATTATTTTCCAGATTTTATGATAGATGAAAAAAAAAAAGAAAAAAGGAAAAAAAGGAAAACTAACTCACCCACCCAGAACTCGAAACGTCAGTTAGGATTTCACGAGTCCTTTAAAGGGCAAGTGGGGTGATACCGCCTCAGGTGAGGAAAAGCTCCTCTACCACCTACTGCATACTTAGTTTTAAATGACAGTTTTTTTACATTTAGATTATTATTGCCATTCCAGAAAAAACTTTAAATTTTTTCTTAATTTTATCAAGTTGTTAATATTTTCAACGTGTATTTTTAACCAATTTTTTTTAAACTGCAGATTTGACAAATTTAAATTATTTTCAAGCTTTCGATGATCGAGCAACCCCTGCCCCC
>JAHBCN010010567.1:0-31368 GCA_019359885.1 Listronotus oregonensis | reverse complement strand
GGTTTTCACTAATTTTTTTCATTTCCCTTTTTCACTTTTATTTATCTGTGTTTATTAATCAAGGACTAATAAGTCTTTGTTGATTAATTTTTTTTTAGTTATTTAATTTTTCCAAAAAAAAAATCAAATTTAAAAAAAATTAAAAAAAAAATGCTATCGGAAAATTTTATAAAGATAACAAATTTTTCCCGATCAGTTCGGATCAAAAGAAAAAAAAATATTTTTTTTTAATTAAGGGGAAGAATTAATTCTGCATTCTTAAAAAAAAACTTAATTTTTTCAAAATTTGAATAAACCAATTTTTCCAAATTTTACAAATTTAGCAAAACAAGGTTAAATAAAAAAATCAAAAAAGGCTTTTAATTTTCATAAAATTTACAAAATTAATACTTAAAACTATTAAACTATTATCCTAACATTTAATTTTAAAATTAGCAAAAAATGGCTAATTACAAAAATACAAATATTTGCGATTAAACCCATTAAAGGTTTACAAATATATTTACAAAAATAGAAGAAAATGAGCTTTTTCCACGACTTTAAATTTTGAAGAGATCAAAATTAAAAAAATCCAATCGGGAAACATTAATTTTTAAAAAGAAAAAAATTCTCTTGGTTAGCACCTTTTAATATTAAAAAACTAAATCAGCAAAAAAAATTTTAAATTTCCCCAATTTTTTAAAATTATTTCGGTGCGTGCAGGCCGGATCCCAATTTTAAAGGGCTGGAGCAAATTACAATGAATCTTCAAATTAAGAAATTAATTTCGATAGGGGGGTTTTTCTAATTTTCGGTTTTTTTTTTTAAAGGCTTATCCCAAACTACTTTTCGGACTGGCCATCAATGCATGGAACAGCTAGATTTCGTAGGGGGCGGAAAAAAATTTTAATTTTTTTGGGTTAAGAAGGAAAGCTTTTTTTCCTTTTTGGGCATAGGGGCTATCCCAACTCCTGAGTACTGACGTAGGCAGTCACTAGTACTCCGCGGTTTCCGTACCTTTTTAAGAATTTCCCAAAACGCGCCCGAGAATTTTTTTAATTATCCCACTTCTTCAGTAAAGGCAATTCCGTCAAAACCACACGGTTTTGGACGGAATATCCAAAACACAAGTGTAACCCCCTTTTTTTCCAGAGTGCAAGTCTGGGATATTACAGGCAATTACAGGCGCAGATCAAAAAGAGGGCCCCTCTTCGGATGACAGGGAGTCGAGAATCTTTTAAAAAAAAAAGGTCGTGGACGAAAGCTGATAATGATCTCTTGATTTTGGTAAAAAAACCCTTGGTTTTTCTGTTTCTTAATTTCTAACTGCGTAAAGATCCTTTTGGCCAAGCGAGCTTTGGGGTACGCCCCTTTTTTATTCCGAAAAAGGTTTGTTCTAATAGCAAATTTAGAAAAATTTCGGCTACGCGACCCTTAATTTTCGGATTATTCGCGAACCAAATGATAAAAAACCGTACATATCTTAAAATACGCGTTTTAATTTCGAACGGAAAAAAAACCCCGAGAACATCCCATTGATTTAGATTTAACGGTTTTCCGCGAAGAAGGATGATTTTCGGGATTTTTTTCCCGTTATTTATATAATTAAAAAAATTTTTTATAAACCCAGCGGATTAAATTTAGCTTTAAAAATTTCCCCGGGTTACTAGGGTAATTATATAAAAAAAAAAAAAAAAAACGATTCAGTATTTTTTTAAAAGGAATTTCCAAAATTAAACCCCTTTTTCAGTTACAAAGTCAGGGCGCCGAAAACTTTTGACGGCGAAAGATTCCCGGACACGCCCCCCCAGGAACTATGCAAAGCTTTAGGGTTACAAACTTAAAAGTTTAATTTATTAATTATTTATAAGATAGTTAATTATTGTTAGTTTTTATGATTTATATGATTAGTGGTCATGTTTTTAGAGTTCGGGGGTTGAAAAAAAAAAATAAAACTTGAAAAAAAGTGTTTTTGCAACAGTACTCGTATTTATACGTTCGGGAGGCAGTCGGCGGGGCTTCGGTTACTTTCGGTTCCGATGGGCCCTTTCGATCTGTTTCGTTCGTAAAGGGTGCAATTAGCACTCTTAATTATGGGATCCATGTTTTGTTGATCTTAACTGCTTCCTCTTCTTATTAAAGTTGTTGCTATGCTTTTCTATCTATATGGCTTCTCTGTAGAGTCTGGAGTGGTATGCCGATGTGGTATGAGTACTTAGGTCTCCTCAAACTTTATACGATGGTCCGTTGTAAGGGTATGTTCTGCCACGGCGGATTTGTCTGTCTGCCCCAAACGACAGTTTGCTTTATGCTCTTTAATCCTGGTGTTGATCGAGCGTTTTGTAGTTCCTATGTACATGCTTCCACATGTGCACGGAATGCGATAAATTCCTGAAGACGAAAGTGGATCTTTTGTCTTTGGCCGATCGAAGGCATTCGTTAATTTTCTTCGTTGGTTTGAATATTGTTTTTACATTTTTCTTTCGTAGCAATCGACCACTCCTGTCCGTAACCTCCGAAATAAAGGGCAGAAATGCTTTTGCCACTAGCTGGAGTTGGTCGTTCTCTACGGTCTGTATTAGTTGGTTCCATTGATCTTTTGATTTCTCGCTCTGAATAACCATTGGCCCTTAAAGCATTATGAATATGTGTAAGTTCTGCGTTTAGCGCCTCGGGTTCGAAATTCTTTTGTCCTTTCTGTAAGGGTTTCTTATGACTCATATTTCTGACAAGGGTGGTGGTTGGAATCCCTATGTAGATAGCGATCTGTATGTGTGGTTTTCTGTATACCGTGTGGCCTAATGATCTGCCTTACGCGTTAATAATACATCAAGGAACGCTAGTTTGTTGTTGTCCTCAATTTCAATCGTAAACTGTATATTTTCATGGATGCTGTTGATGTATGTCAGAACTTCTTGCAGTTTATCTTGTCCATGGCTCCATATTGCATAAGTGTCATCCACATATCTATACTAAACTTTTGGCTTGTAAGGGGCACTGTCTAAAGCCAGTTGTTCGAACTTTTCCATGAAGAAATTTGCTACTACCGGGCTGAGAGTGCTTCCCATTGCTACTCCTTCAGTCTGTTCATATATCTTGTTGTCCCATGTACTGAGAGCGTATAGTGAAATGAGGAATTCACAATTCTCCATTCCACTAGGAACACACAGTTCTGTATTTCAAACGGAAATGTGTGCTTTACTGCACTGTGCAAAACAAAATAACAGGAGAGCTTATAAAAACAAGCGGATCTGCATAATAACAGACAACCAGGCGTCACTAGAGGCACTAGTAAACCCCAAGGTAACGTCCAAGCTGACACGGAATGCCAAAAAGAACTGGAAGTCCTGGGAAAAGGCAACAGGGTAACTTTCCTGTGGGTATCAGGACATTCGGGAATAGAGGGCAACGAAAAAGCGAATGAGGTAGTAAGACTGGGATCATCCACACCATACTTTGAACCAGAAGCTGCCATTGGAGTGACCAAAACCACAGTACGAGGGTAAACCAAGAAATGGATCCGAAACAAACACGAGGAATACTGGGGAAGCCTCAGTAGAATAAGACATGGAAAAGACTTCATATGGGACCCATCCAAAACGAAGGAAAAAGTACTTAGACAAAGTAGGAAAAGACTTCGCATGACAGTAGGGTTGCTAACACGATAACCTAAGAGGACACCTACACAAGATAGGCTCATATTGGGAACCATAGTGCGACGACGGGGAAGAAACAGCCTACCATATCCTGTGCGAATGTGAAGCGTTAAATCACAAAAGACGGGCATTATTTGAGCAACCGAAAATGAGCCACAGCAATATATCAACCATTTAGTCTCGGGGTTATACAGACTTGTAGATGGAATAAGACTAATGGGAGGATTGGTTTAACAGATAATGGGAAATTAGGTACAAAAAGCCCAAGATACTGCTCTGCCTCCGGACTACTTACTACGAAGGACTGCCAAACTAATACTAAACAACGTATCGCCTTGAAGCTTCAAACTTAATCTTTAAAAGGTTGATGTTTTCTGCCAAAATGATTGTTTTTAAAAAACCCCCTTTTATAGGTCAACTCGGGTACTTCTGGCACTGTTCTCATAAAGAAAAATCGCAAGGATGTCTCTATTTGCCTTTTAAAATGCCAAACCCCAGTTCAAGTTGGCTTTTAAAAAAATCACTTCAGCCGTAGGGGACTAAGACACGTGTCGAGGTTCAAGTTACGAATCGCGGGATTACGAAAGCCAATAACGATAATTGCATTAGTATTGAGTGGCGATCCGCAGCTGATTCTCACGCTTCGCCCCATTATGCTCGAACCAAGTTTTATATGGTGGTGGATGATGGGGTGCCATCATTATCTAGGGAATTTGGCTTTAATTAACTCTTTGTAGTCAGAGTCTGCAAGAGAAAAAACTTTAGAGAACAGTTAGTATATATTCTTGAGGTGTTACAGGAAATTGTTTATAAATTATTATTTTAACATAATCAGTTTTGGTATCGCCAAAATATTGAAAAAATATGTTTTTTTTGTACTTTGAGATAAAAATAATAATTACTACTTTAAAAACAATAAAATTAGAGGACGATTAAAAGTATTTTATAATCTACAATAATAATGTATTAAATACTAGTAAAATCCGTTTTACTGCATTTATTTTTAATAAATCGAGCAGTCCCTCCAAATTAGTAAAAAAGAAAGGGTAGATGTTGTAGCCAACAAAATTTTTAAAAGAAATACATACGTTATCATAGACTCAAAAAAATATATAATAATGAGACATGTACAGGGATTTTCCGTATATTTTGGAGCACCACCAGAGCTTTTATTTTAAGAGTTAGAAAATTTTTTGAATTACAAAAGTTGAAGTTTTTTACTGAACCGCAATGGTCATCAGATAAAAAAAAAAAGGATCGGAAATGTTTTTAAAATAACAAGTTTGGTTTTTTTAAATGGAACAAACCGTATATTATTCTATTTGTGGCTTACATCCCACTAATTTCAAAAAATATATAAGTTGAGATTTTTATTTTAAACCCACTATTTCATTTAAAATTTTTAAAATTTAAAAAAAATTAAATTGCCGAAAAAAAATTTTTGTTTAACGATTACTAATTTAAATATTCTAATATTTTAATGTAAGAAAGAGAGTTTAAATTGTGTAAAAACAATGCTTATATATATATATATATATATATATATATATATATATATATATATATATATATATATATATATATATATATATATATATATATATATATATATATATATATATATATATAAAAGGGGTTTTAAAATGAGACCCGTTTATTGAAACTAAATTTGGGGAAAAAATATTTTAAATATTTTTTTTGTTGCTCTATTTAAAACTTTAAAAGATAGGGTGTATAAAAATTACAAGAACAAAGTTTATTTTAAATATTATTTTTTTTTGTTGCGTTTTTGTTTTCCAAAAAATTCTAGTATTTTTTATTAGGTTCATATCGCTATATTCAAGGGTAACGAGAATTCGCATTTAAATATAAATTTGGAAGGAAAAATCCGATAAATTTTTAAATGTCGTTTTACGTTTCTATGGTTTCAGCAGTTTTTTGAGACTTGCATAAAAAACCATATTTTGTTATAGAGTTTAATAAAAATGTCAAATGACAGTTTTATTATTATGTAAAAAAATTTTTAATAGTTTTTTACTTTTTTAAGGGTTTTTTATCATTTCATCCCCAAAGGTTTTAAATTTACTTATTAAATTATTTTAGGGTTTTTTGCATTTACAAAAACCCAAAACCATAGAAACGTAAAAAAACATTAAGAGATGAGCGGATTTTTTCCTTAATTTTTTTTAAATGCAAATATCTGTAACAATTGAATATAGGGATATGATATGCCGGATGAAAAAAATCTAGAATTTATGCAGAAAAAAAAAAAATCAAAAAAAAAGGGGGCATTTAAAAAATTAACTTTGTCCCCCCCAGGGCTTTTGATAACCCGTTTCAAACTTTTTGCAAAATATAGAGCAGCAAAAAACCCAAAAAATTTTTTTTAAAACATTTTTTCCAATTTGAATATTTAAAGCAATAAATGGGGGGGTCCCATTCAAGATTTACCCTGTATATATATATATATATATATATATATATATATATATATATATATATATATATATATATATATATATATATATATATATATATATATATATATATATATATATATATAAGGGGTTATTTTAAAGGTATGCATAATTTGAAGGACATTCCGGATCGATTTTAAGCGAAAAGTTCCTATAAACGTGGGCCCTTAAATGTTATTTTAAGATAAGGGTTTTAAAGTTTTAATTTTGCTGTTTTTTCTTTAAATTTTTTTATAACCAAAATGACCAGGGTAAAAAATTTAATATTGACCGTTTATTAAAATAAGTTCCCATAACCATCGCATCAAAATAATTTTATTTGTGTCAGGGAAAATTCTTGAGATAAACAAAACTTTATACAAATTTTTTTTTGGAATTAAACTTTGCATATGGGTTTTTAACAAGGGACAAAAATTTTTATATAAAAATCCCGGGGAAAAGTCCCAACCCCTTACCCTCAAAAGTCACTGGGGGAAATTTGGGGGCCTTTTAGGGTGATTTTAGGGGGGTTGGAGGGTTTTTTTGTGCCCTGAAAGACCTTTTATCATCGTGTTAAGAATTATCACTATGCAAAGTTTGAAAGCAATTGGCCAAAATTCAGTTTCCCTAAAAAAATTGTGGATCCTTTTAAAATGTGTTTACTTGAGAACCGCTGCTCCTAGAGACTTAATAGCATACTTTTTGATGCAGATGGATTTATAGTAACTTATTCTTTAATAAAAGGTCAATATTCGTTTAAAAAAAATTAGACATCTAAAACAAGGGGGTAGGGTGTCCCCCTATAGAAATAAAAAATGGAGAATTTAAATTTCGATTTGAAAAACCCAGATCCCAAATTTTTACCCTATATTTGGTTAAAAAAAATAAGAAAAACGAAAGCAAAATTAAAACTTTAAACCCTGATCTTAAAACTACATTTTAGGGCCCACGTTTATATGAACTTTTTGACTTAAAATCATCCAGGGAAAGCCTCCTTCCCAAAATTTTGACATACCATTAAGTAACACCCTTTTTTATATATATATATATATATAATATATATATATATATATATATAAAATATATATATATATATATATATATATATATATATATATATATATATATATATATATAGAAAATAGAGCAAAGAATATATATAGAACTGAACCCTTAATATTTTATAGTTTGGGAAAAAAAAATTAAATAAAATAAATAACTTTTGAAAATAATAGAGAAATACCAACAAACAACCCCCCATTAAAGCTAAACAATACCCCAAAACTGATATACCTCTTTATAACATTTTGTTTTTCTTCCCCTCAGTAGAATATTGGGATCTCGTTCTTTATTTCGGACTGAGTTGCTCGCTTTTGGCCCCAAATTTGTATATGGGTTTTTTTGGGGGCTGATTGAATCGAAAAAATATTTTTCGGCAACGTTTCGTTTTCATATTCATCATCAAAATTGAAAATCAAACAAACCCTTTTTTATATTTTCCTTTTTTTTTGAGACAATTCTTGATTTTTAGTAAATTATTTTATAAACACTCTTAAAACCTTATATTTTTATTTATTTTACACCTTTTTTCCCATAAATTGCGAAGCTTCACTTTTATAGGCGGCCATGATTCAGTGTATACATGGTTGCGGCCACGATCCGACGAGTGAAAGTGAGGTTTGCAATTTTAATGGAAAAAATAAAATAAAATATAAAACAATATTTTTAAAAATAATGTTTAAAAAAATTATTAATGTTCCAACTTAAAGTAAAAATCAAGAAAATTTTGGATAAAATGGTATTTTCAGTTCCCGGTTCAACAACGCCCCAAGAACCCCCGTAAACCAAATTTGTTTCGTCACACTCAGAAGAATTTGGACTTTCTTATTTCTTGGCTCTATTTTTGATATCCTGATTTGAACAGTTACAATTATTTATTACGGTACCTTTGGACTCAAACTTACTGACAATACGTTTAATAGTTAAAATGGACGAAATGGGCTTGGTGGGGAAATAAACTGAAACATTTCAGATACTGCTCTAAAACTGTTTCCCGCATAATGCCACTTAATTATGTATACTTTTTCGTCGATTGAATAATTCATATTTTTTCAAATACCGACTGTCACTGATTTATTGACACTTTTGCTTATGTCAGGGACAATATTCATTTTACTGGTGCCTGTTTGGTTTTACCTGAACCGAAAATTTGGTTATTTTGCAATTACATTTAATTGAATAATTCAAGATTCGCTTATTAAAATTTTTTGAAACTTGGCACGAGGGCTTGTCAGATTGGTCTCTTTAAAAAGTTATCCTACATTTTTCTGTAAAATGTACAGGGAAGCCAATAATTGACCCCCTTAAAATTTACATAGGATTTCCTATGTTCCGCGACGCACCACCCAGTATAGAAACATCAGTAGAGTAAGTATGTAGTTGATAAAATGGCGCATAAACGTAGGGTCTTATTCAGTTGCAATTGCTGCTCCACCACTATAAACTAAATCTCATAAAGCTGATATAAATGTGGATAAAACTAAGCACTTTCAGGTACAACCGAGTTGACCCAAAATGACGTCGTAAGTCATAAAATTTTTGTACACGTTTTTTTCCGGACACCCTTTATTTAATTATTCTACAATAAATATTCAAAATGACATTGCGCAAGGGCTTTTACACAAACTAATTTAAAACGCCACGTCCAATTTAAAACAAAAGAGAATTTTCCGTAAAACACATTAAAAAATCTCATTAAAATTCAACGAGTGCTACGAAGAAAGATTTGCCTTCAAAATCAAGATGGCACTGGCATTACATTAATTGCTACTAAAAGAACGCTTTGCCTGCCAAGTGCCAAAAAAACAACGGCGTATCGAGACGAAAAAATAGCGCCTCTACGTGCCACCGGCAAGGAAACTAATTAGCGCGATATAAAAATCCGTCGAGACTGAAAAACAAATGAAAGTGCACGACGCCCCCGCCCTTTCTAATTGGTTAAGGGCGACGGAAGGAAGACGAAGAGTGACAGTTTAAATATGACGTCATTTTGTTATAATATATTTTGTTATGAAACACATTAATTTATTTTTTATAAAATAAATTTTGTTTTCTTACAGGCTTATTGGAACGTCTCTATAAGATATGTTTTTATTTTTTGAAGAATTTCATGCATAAAATTGTTCTTGCTGCAGTTTTTTAATTATTTATACATTTTTTTGGTTTTTAAAAGTTGCAATTTTTTTTCAAGCAATATTATGCAACTTTTTTAGATGCCATCTTCAAAATATTTTGACGGTACACAATTGCCTTAACCCAAAACAGCGTCGAACAAAAAGTTCATTTTACACTAAAGCATTTTAGAAATAATTAAATAGGTTCTTTGCAAATTTTAGTTTGTTGGTAAATCTTATTGACAAAAGAAATTTAACCTGCAAAAATCTTAAATAATATTGCATCAACAAAATTGTGGAAAAAATTACACAAGAACTCTTACACTGTAAAAACCCTTGAACTTAATATTAACATACACGACACACACACACACACACACACACACACACAAAAAAAAAAAAAAAAAAAAAAAAAAACCCCCCCCCCCCCCCCCCCCCCCCCCACACACATACCTTTTATCAATATTTATTTAATTTAAATAATACATGGTTGCCTATGCTTGACGCTAAAGTAATTTCAGGTAAACTTAATGTAAATAAACACACCACCTCGCTTTTTTGTCTTTTTGAAAATATTAAATATACCAATCAAATTAACTAATATGTCCTTTATGACAAGCGTCATAAATAGTAAAAAAAAGCTTTTAGAATTTTCCAAATTTTTAAAGCAAAATTTCTTAAAATTTAGTTTAAATTTTCATTTAATCTTTACAATTTAAAATTATTTTTAAAAATGCACAATGTTGATTGTTAATCAACAGTTTTTTTAGTGTATGCATTTAATATTAGTAATAATTTACAAAAACTTAAAATCTGACCAGCAAAATTTTTAAATTAACTAATTTGTATAGAAATCATTTTTTTAATTACCATTATACATTTTTGCTTCTAAAATAAATTCTTTTATCATTATATTAAATCCCAAAATAAAATTAACTTATTTTATTTTTTTAATTATGTACCCAAATTTATAGCACTTTTAATTCTTAATTAATAAGAGAATCATCTTAAATTATCTCCAAAAAATTAATTTTATGCTCAAAATAATATTACCAGATACCAGCAAAAGAATAGCATCACTTAATTCGATCATTTCTAGTTAGATTTGATGAGTTCTGGTTAGTTCTGGTAGGTTCTAGTTAGTTTTGGTTAGTTCTCGTAAGGTAATTTTATTGTTTGGTCATTAATTGCATTTTTGCGTGATTACACATACATTTACAGATAAGGCACTAATTATTAACTATGTAAGAATGATTTTAACGAATTTGACCCTTCCTACTGCCATGTAACATAAGATTTATCGAACAACCTTCCCCCCTCCCTCTTCTTACGTAAAATTTAATCCCGTTTTACTAAATAATAAAACCTTGCTAGAAAAGAATCACTTGCACTAAAACTCATAGTTTGACATAACTAAAAAATTTTTAATCTTTAGCAGATAATTTATAGATTATCTATTTATTATTAGACAGCTTAAAAAAAGAAGAATCATTTTTATTATAAAAATACTATAATATAATTATTATTTATAACATTTAAAATAAATGATAATTAACATATTTAGAATTTTAAAATTTTAATAAAAAATAAACATTTAAAAAATAGGATGAAAATCGAAGTTTACATTATATAATGAAGAAAATCATTCAGCATCCCAAATAGAACTAGATATTTAATAATTAATTTTGACTTGTAAAATATTACGTAAGAATGGGTTTTACTTCCCTCCCCTCCACAGATAAGGGCATGTCTAAATTTTCTTAACCCCCTTCCCCTTCAAGACCCTTACGGAATTAATGAATGGCCCCTATAAATACTAATAATTTGAATTTAACAAGTTGGGAAAGTATCTATCATTTTACGCACATACCAATATATAAGACAACCAAGAAGTGAATAATTTGGTGACTGATACACCCATTTTTCCAGATCTTTAAATTTTCATTTTTTTCTACTTTAGCTAAAAAAAAACAATAATTTTACTTTTTTCTTTACCAAAATATTAATTAATTTAATGATGTTAAGCTTTATCCATTATACAGAAATATTTAACAGAGACTGAGTAAATTTTTTAAGCTGTGTCTCACGTACACCCCATCAAAATAATAAATAAGCCAGGGCCCGCTTCAAATAATAATTACCGCCGAGCCGGCATTCTTTTCTTGTTACCAAATCAATTAACGTCCTCAGTGTTTCTTATAATTAGACTTTTTGCAATTAGAAAAAACTCCATTTTTAAAATTGCCACTCAGAAAAAAGGGCAAAAGAAAAGTAAACCAGTGACGTAGCATGTTATTTTTTCTTACATAAGTAAGTATAAAATACAGTTAATATATTAAATCACTTGAAATTATACTGAGTAACGAAGATTAAACAAATATTTGAAATTATATTTATATATATATATATATATATATATATATATATATATATATATATATATATATATATATATATATATATATATATATGTGAAAAGTATAATGCTAATGATTTTAATGGGCGATAGAGGAGCTCAAAATAAGTCGAAAAATCCAAGAACATATGAGTCAAAAAAAAAAAAAAAAGTTAATTGTTTTCGAAATATGCCTTCCAAAGTTTAAAACTTGGCAACACCGCGCCTGTTTCCTCGAAGCGAGTCTCAACTTCGAACGTTGTTGTGAGTTTTTTGCACTGTTTACACTTTTTTTAAGGAGATGTTCATTTACATACAAATAATTATACAATTATACAAACAATTACTTCCTGCAATTTATTTCGATATTAAATTCAGGTAAAAAACAATCAATTATTGTTTGGTGTTTTATTTGTAATTAAAAAATAAGTGTACTTACCATAAGAATAGGCTTAATATTCATTTTGAGAACACAAATTATTATGCTTTAAAACAGCACTTTTTTGTTTTGCTTAAAGAATAAGATTTCTCGGTCGCACACAGTCCGTTTTCATCAGTCTTTAGTAGGCATATCTTGCAATACGTTTGTCTTGAATTTAAAACATATGGCATATTTTTCCCGATTCAAAAACAAACAAAATATCGTGGCCGGATTGGTAAGTTTTTTTTAACGACTGGGTCTTACGCACAAAGGTAGCGCTCTGTTTCCAATTGTTTTTTTAGTTTTTAAAGGGAGAACAATTGTTAAAAATATTTTTTTTCTTTTATTTGTAGACTAAAACATTTAAAATTTAGTTTAATTTATTATTAAATGAATCTACTTATAAGCATTAAGAAAAAGTTTTCCAGTTGTTACGGCTTTTCAGAAATAACTGCTTTTAAAGGGATAACTTTAACATGGGTTTTGACAAAAATCTGTCAAGTTTGACACATATGTCAAAAAATTGGCCAACTTTTCGCCTTTAAAATTTTGAGCCCCCCACCCTTTTTTATATATATATATATATATATATATATATATATATATATATATATATATATATATATATATATATTATATATATATATATATATATATATATATATATATATATATATATATATATATATATATATATACATATATATATATATATATATATATATATATATATATATATATATATATATATATATATATATATATATATATATATATATATATAATATATATTTTAAAGAAAAAATAAAACGACGAAAAATTAATGGATTTTACATACAAACTAATATTTTTTCAATGCCCTTTAACACAAAATTATTTATATTTAACATATTTATAATTGTAAAAGAAAAAATACCATATAAAATATAATACAAAAAATTGACTTTTACTGCTTTTACCCTTTTTTCTTGTAGGATACCCACTGTACGTTAGTACTTAGGCTTCAGCCTTTGTGGACTGTCCAAAAATAAAAAAGGCAATATTACTTAAAAATTATAGGTATCTATTTTAAACTTTAAATTATTATTTTATCCCAATTATGACGCAAATATGTTTTTTGTAATCTAGAACCCCCAAACAAGAAACACTGCAAATATTACGAGGTGCAGTTTTATTGCAATCACAATATTTTTCTTGTAGTAAAAGAAATAAAAAGTCAGTTTACAACGAAACGCGTGTCATAGTTGGTTATATTAAAAAAGTAAAATTCTAAACCATTGTTTCATATTATTGTGTCTAAAATATTTTAATGAATTTTATTTAGTATGTAAAAAAAAATGTTTTCCCTCTGTTACCCTCTTAGCGTGCGTCTGGCCCATCATCGATTTGCAACTCGATAGCGGCACTTAGGGCCTTTCCGCTCGACATGGGGTGCTAATAAAATTAAGACAACAAATGGCCTACTGCTGGTATCACGGCATATGTTACCAAATAAATTGCTTAAATATACTTTTCTGGGATTAACATTTTACTGGTGCCCAAATAATTATTCGAGCCCTAATTTCAAATTTTAAATAATAAAAAGGGAAAAAAATTTCCTTTTTCTTCCCCAAAGGATTTGGCACTATAAAAATTTAAAAATTTGGGAGTTCCTTTAATAATTTTATTTAATACATATAATTGATTTTTAAAATAATTTTACAAAAATTTTAAAATGGATAAAAGTATTGCGTAATAATATATTGTTTATTGTCTATAAGATTATAAATTTTTTGACAAAACCGAATTAATAAAACAATAATAACAAAAATTAAAAATAAATATTATTATTAGGAAAAAAGACAATATAATGGTTGTGTTATATTATTGGCTATGTATTTACAGGGTGTCTATTAATATGCATTTTTACCGAAATTTAATAATGGTTAAAACTATTTTTTTTTTAAATACAACATACTATATTTTATCTCATTTTTAAATAGACTAAAAATTTACTTACAAAATGTCTATACATGTTTCTATACCCATTTGCCACCGTTTTTAAATATAAGCAAATTTTAATTTTTAAGCGTTTAATTTTTATTATTTAAACAAAAAATATAATATTTAACTTATATCTAAAAAAGAACAGTAACTAATAATTAAATTCTTTAAAATGACCACCATTTGCAGTAAGGCACTCGTGCAAACATGTTAATTGTTTTGTCGTTGTTGCTCTTCGAATTTCTTTAGGATCTAATTCGTCAAAAGCTTGACGTAGAAATAAATTTAAAAAAAAAATAAAAAAACAAATCGTACCTTTTAAATTTCTTTCTGTGCATAAGAGGTAAATGGGGATACAATTCGTTGAATCGTCTACAGGTTCTTGAAATAATTTTGTTACACTCTCCATGAATGTAAAATAAATTTAAAATATCAGTATTTGAATATTCATTTGCATTTTCCATTATTCCGATGCTGTTTAGCTATTATTTGTTAATTAAAACTGTCTACGAATGTCAAATAGTTGTCAGGACAATTTAAAATAAAAACTTCCATGGCCTACCCAGGTAAATTGTAAACTAAGCCGGTTGTTTGTTCTGGATAGTATTTTAAAACACGGAAAAAATTAAAATTTGCTTTTATTTCAAAAACGGTAGCAGATGGGTATAGAAAGATGTATGGACATTTTGTAGGTAAATTATTGGTCTATTCGAAAATGAGAAAAAATACAGTATGTTGTATTTAAAAAAAATGAGTTTTAACCATTATTAAATTTCGGTAAAAATGCAAATTATTTGGGACACCCTGTAAGACATATAGCCATTATAGCATGTAGATCCTATAAATACATGCATTAGCTAACCCCAAAAAAAATTTCTAGTATTCAGCTCAGTTAGGCACGTAAATATCAAACCTTTTTGACATGGTGATGTTTCTTTAAAAAAATAGTAAATAATTATTTTCCCAAAAACGGTAAGATATAGGTATAGGAAGATGTTAACAAAAATTACTTAGAATTTTATGTAGAATCCGAAAATGCAATAAAAAATAGAGTGTTCCATTTAAAATTACAATGTTGCCATTGGTTTCGGTTAGATCTGGCAACGCTGCACTTGCCAAAATATTTTAAAAATGTAGTTTATTATCTGTTATAATCGTGTGCTAAATTTCAAAAGTTCTGTTTTTGGTTCTCCAGAACTTTAATAGGACACTCAACGTGAATCACCCTGTATATATATATATATATATATATATATATATATATATATATATATATATATATATATATATATATATATATATATATATATATATATATATATATATATATATATATATATATATATATATATATATTATATATATATATATATATATAATATATATATAATATATATATATATATATATATATATATATATATATATATATATATATATATATATATATATATATATATATATATATATATATATATATATATACTCTTCAAACACTTGTTAACATTATATATGATAAAAACTTCAAAGTTCTATCTCTTCATTGGTTTCACAAAAAAAATCTAAAAATGCATAAAAATGAGACCATCAAACCAGAGACCCACCTTAATATAAAAAATAGTTTCCAAGAGTCTTTGAAATTAGCTTTAAAAATATATTGAACTGCTCTGAAATGCAATGAAAACACTGAGGGCCGAGTGATGATCGCGTTGTTAAATTTAGCAATTGTTAAAAGTTAACAACGGTTTAGAATGTTTAACAAAACGTCATTGTCAGTATTATTCAATAATTTTAGTAGGCAACCTGTCAAAATCTGTCATTTTGTTAAACATTCTAAACCGTTGTGGAAACTTAACAATTGAGGTTATAACAACGGTTTAGAATATTTTAACAACATGTCGATTTTGACAGGTTGCCTACTAAAATCATTGAATACTCAAAAATAATTGACAATGACTTTTTGTTAAACATTCTAAACCGTTGTTAACTTTTAACAATTGCTAAGTCCATTGCTAAATTTAACAACGCGATCATCACTCGGCCGTGAGTATAATAGAATACTGATAAGAATTTTTTTTAATGACAAAATAAAAGATTAAAATGGAAAATTATTTTAATTTATGTAAGAGTTTACTACATAGTTTTTCTATATATTCTTCGTAATTCAGTTTAACATCGATATAAATTTTTAAAAATTAAGTATAGGTTGGCCCGTTTATTTTGGGACACTACCTTATCCCATGAAATATAAATGATACAAAAAAAAGTTCCATATAAAAGTTTCTTAGTTTAATTTATATTTTAACAATATTTTACTTTTGTATATACAGGGTACTTCATTTTCCGTGGACACGCATCAACTTTCTTAATTTAAATGGGACATCCTATATATTATTGCTTTTTTGATTTTACGTAAAATTGTAGACACATTTTGTATATAATGTCCTATACTTTTGACATATTTTAAATTTTATATAAAAAATGACGTTTGCGAATCCTAAAATAATTATCAATTTTTTGTATAAGAAAGCCTTTATTATTTAATTTCAATTAGATATGTCTTATTAAAAAGAAGCCACTTTAAGATATTTTTATAATATTTTAATGACTGCTATACAGGGCAGTCAAAAAAAAAGATTAAAAATGAAATTAAGAAAACGGCCAAAAATCAATTTTTTCAGAATGCAAAGACTCTAATTGTACTTTCATCTCATTTACTTTAAAAATAAGGGTAAGTTTGTGTAAAGTTACTTATTCCAAAACTTTGTAGTTTTTGAAATATTAGCAATATAATATTTTTCTATTCCAAAAATGCTATAGTTTGTTATATGGCTCTTAAGTTTTATCAATAGTTGGCCCTGACAGCGTTTAAAAAACAATTAAGTACTTCAAAATGTGTAAAATATAAAAGAATGAAATAAAATAAATTAAAGACTGGAATTAGTCAATTAATTTTTGTATTTAACATTTTGCTTCATCTCCTACATATTTTCTAAGTTAAGGTTGTGTCGCAAGATAAGCGGGCCATAGTTTAAACAAGCAGATTTTTTAACAAATAGTGACATTCTGTAGTACTTGTTTATTTTTAAAACGCTGTCATAGCCAAATATTTATGAGACTTAAGAGCCATATATCAGGCTATAACATTTTTGCAATGGAAAAATATTATATTGCCAATATTTCGAAACCTACAAAATTTTGGAATAGCAACTTTTTACAAACTCTCCCTTGGTTTTAATTCTAAATAAGATAAAAGTATAAAATTTGGGGGTTTCCATTTAAAAAAAAATATTTTTGTCACTTTTCTTAATTTTATTTTTAATCTTATTTTTTAAAGTCCTTGTATAAACAGTCATTAAAATATTATAATAAAAAATATTTTAAAATCTTTTAAAGTAGGTGCTTTTTAATAAGAAATTAAATTGAAATTAACCGAAAAATTGATAACTATTTTAAGATCCGCAAACGTCATTTTTTGTATAAAATTTATTGTTTAATGTTTAAAACGGAAACACTTAAGTATAGGAAAATATATATATAATGTGTCTAGAATTATACGTAAAATCAAAAGATGCAATAATATATAGGGTGTTCCATTTAAATTAGAAAATTTGATGCGTGTCATCTAAAAATGAAGTAACCTGTATATACAAAGCTAAAATATTGTTAAAATATTAATAAAACTAAGAAACTTTTATATGGAACTTTTTTCTGTATCTTGTATATTTTATAAGATAAGGTAGTGTCCCAAGATAAACGGGCCACCTTGTACAGGGTCTTTGATTATATTTACGTGGCTTTGGAGCCTTTATTTTTAAAGACAGAAAAAAATGCTTTATATAAAAGTTTTTTTCCATATTATCTTTTGAAATTATCAGTAAAAAAATACCGCAAAAAAAAATGGAAAAATATGGGCAACTTTAACTTTTTAAAATGGAACACCCCGTATATTATGCGCTACAATAAAAGATCTTTTTTTATTTCAAATATATATACATTGATGATATTTGGATGAACCATTTTTGAGATATTTAAGTCTAAAATATAAATAAATTGAAAAAAAATCATATTAGTATCAAGAAAGCTATGAAAACAATAAAATTGTTTAAATAAATTTGACGTATTGATATTGTAAAAAGTTGAAATTTATCATTTTAACTATTAAAAGTATTGTATTGTTATTTGTCGATGGGCTATTTAGAAAGAACAAAATTTTCTATTATGCGTCTTTTCATGGTAACAATAATAATGTGACGACAGTGCAAAGGGAATATTACTTATTATATCCTTAACAACGGGTACCACTCTATAGATTATTAATTATATAGTAAGAGAGCTACGAACAAAAGAGCTTTAAATGCGAAGAAAGGACTACAGCACGACATGCAAAAACAAGGTTTTGGATATCCTCGTTTTTTCAGGATAATTATTATACTTTTTCTATTGGACTTGCACTAACTACTTTTAATAATTTTAGAAAATCCTGAAATATCAGTCTCGGATACGGCATGTGAGCTTAATAAAACAGATTATAAAATTCATGTAACCTTAAAATTATACAAATTTTATCCTTATTAATTTATGTCCGTTCAGAACCTTCCTGAACAAAAGGTGCAGGACCGATCTAAGTATGCATTGGAAATAGCTAGGTTTATGCAGCAGGATCCAAAGTTTTTAAATAAAATTCTATTCATCGACAAGTCCTTCTTTAATTTAGCAGGAATTTTTAATCACAAAAATTAACATTATGGGTCCAGGCAAAATCCTCACCAAATTCAGCAACATAAAAATTCTATTGTTTCCATGGCTTTCTTGATACTAATATAAAACTTTTTGTAATTTATTAATAATTTAACCTAAAATATCTCAAAAATGGTTTATCCAATATATCATTAATGTATATATATATATATATATATATATATATATATATATATATATATATATATATATATATATATATATATATTTGATATCAGAAGAAAAAGATCTTTCTGTTGGGAAGCGTATACTACAGGTTGTTCCATTTAAAAAGTTGACGTTGCCTATATTTTTCAATTTTTTTATTGCGATATTTTTTACTGATAATTTCAAAAGATAATATGAAAAAAATTCTACAATTTTTATATAAAACATTTTTTTCTGTTTTTAAAAATAAAGGCCCCAGAAGCCACGTAAATATAATCAGAGGCCCTGTGCATGAAGAGGATTTTATATTAAATTTTTAAATTAGATAAGATCGACTTTTATTAATTAACAATTAACAATAAAAAAATATTGAAAGTAACAAAAACTTAAAACTACTTTAACTAACCATAGGCACAATACCATTAAAACTATCCTTATTTTAGCCCCTCATTGTATTTAGAAATACCTTTTGCGTTATAATATACATCACTCGGATTGTATACAATTAAATGACATTTATTAAGAATATCACTAACTTCTGGAAATCCCCTACCCCAAGATTCTTGCCCTTTAGAGCATTTCAACCCTTTCCATCTTGACGTCCTATATTAATTGCAAAGGCGGCTTACCAGTGAATTATTTACTAATTAGACAAGAAGGAGGCCATAATTTTGGCCCTTGTTAACAGCTGCTTGCGGCAAAATTTCAAGCTTGTAATCCAGAAGTTTTGCAATGAAACTTTGAGAAAGTTTATATAGGTTTACGTTGCAAACCCATTAAACCTAAAGCGGAAAGGTGAAAATCTGACAGTTAAAAAAGGAAAACGATTAACATTGTTTTTTTTTTTCTTATAGTAGGTTATTGTTATTATTTTTTTCTTTGGGATAGGTCACGAATGCTTAAATGGAAAGATATACTCTTTTCTCATTCATTATAACTACAATTTAGTTAGAAAAACACTAGTCAAAACCGCATTTCAATATCTCAAACCGTTAAACAAATATTTAGAATTGTTGTAAAAAAATCATTAAATTTTTGATCTACCCTCGTATTTTTTATTTAAGAAGTGCATAAAATGTTGTTCAGGCGAAAAATATGTTATTTTTTTCGATTTAAATAATAAAAGTTACCCCAAATATGCATTTCAAATATAATTTCTGATAAACATTATAATCCTTAAGATTCTTATTTAAAATGATTGAAGTTAGCCATGAATTTCAATATAACAAACAAATGCCTAAATTAATGACATGTAATATCACAGTGTAATTTTCTCTTTGTTTACCTTTTAATGGTATTCATAAAATTGGCCTAAATTATTGAATCAAGTCTTATTCTAATGCAGAAGCATATGATATGCTTAACGTTTATTTCGAAAGTTACGAGAACGCTGTTATTAAAATGTCAACAAAGAGAAAATTACACTGTGATAGTACCTGTCATTAATTTAGGCATTTGTTTGTTATATTGAAATTCATGGCTAACTTCTATCATTTTAAAGGAGAATCTTAAGGATTATAATGTTTATCAGAAATTATATTTGAAATGCATATTTGGGGCAACTTTTATTAATTAAATCGAAAAAAATAACATATTTTTCGCCTGAACAACATTTTATGCATTTTTTTAAATAAAAAATACGAGGGTAAATCAAAAAAATTTATTTTTTTACAACAATTCTAAATATTTGTTTAACGGTTTGAGATATTGAAATGCGGTTTTGACTAGTGTTTTTCTAACTAAACTATAGTTATAATGAACGAGAGAAGAGTATATCTTTCCATTTAAAATAACCTGGAAAAATTAAAATATAAGTTAGGTTGCAACATATCGCCATTTTAAAAGTTTATTAGTCAACTTTTTGTAATCACCAAAACACTTGCTGAATCTGTAGGGTATTCTCTTTTAAACGAGCTCAAGTTGAGGTCAATCCGTTAGGGCATTCTAAAGATACAGCATTTTTTGAAATTAGTAACAAAAGCTTCCCCCACTCCTTTATTTACAGAGAAAATAAAAAAAGTATTTGAAAAAGTTGTAACCAATGAATCATCCACTAAAACTGAATAAGGAAATGTTCCGCTTAATAATGCATTTTGTCATTTTAAGTCAATTTTAAATATTAGACTACTAGGTACGCCCCCTTACGAAGATTTAAGAAAGGTAAAAATATTTTTAATGGAGTTTTTATGCTCACTTTTGGTATAAGGATTTTTTTCCTGAACCCCTGGGTTTAACAGTTTCCCATATAAGCCCGGTAGCCAGCCTTAATCAAACACCCTGTATAACAAGCGTTTCCTACCAAAAAGTAAATATAAAAAAGATATTATCGATAAACTTTCATTGGACAAAATTCTATAAAAATCCCATTTTTCTACTTGGTGTTGGTTATTACGCCTTCTAGCGGACGTTAGACAAACTCGAAAATAATTTCCAGCAATTTCTCTTGGCGACTTTTATTATGATTTTTTTTCTCAAATCTATACGACCAATATCTTATGAGATATGGCCGCTCGCTACCCTTAACTGATCACCCTGTACATTAAGAGGATTTTACAATTTCATCATTCAAAAATATGTTATTCAGTACACATTTAAATGCTAAGATATTAGTTTTAGATATATTTAAAGAAAACAGACAAAGAATATGTATTTTTGTGATTCCACAAAATACTTTTATTATCCTTAAACATTGTAAAATTTCCTTTTATATCAAGTAAAGTTAAATCAGTTAAATATAATAAAAATAATAATGGTCCAAGAACAGAAGCCTAAGGAACACCACAATTTAAATTTCTACACTTTGACATAACAATATTTAAATGTACGCTTTGTTTTCTGAAAAATATGACTTGAACCAGTTTAAAAGTTCAGTATGTTTACTTACCTGTATGAATATAGGTATGTTTCTTCATATCAGACTTCTGATGAAACCGTTTCCCGCAGTATTGACATGGGTAAGGCCGTGTATCTGAGTGAATAAGAAGATGCGTAGAGAGAGTTGATGATCGTTTGAAGGTCTTCCCACACTGCTTGCATTCAAAGATCTTTTCGACATTGTGAACAGCTCTGAAATAAAACAAATATTGTTGTTTTATAGCGAATGGGACAAAAAGAAGCATTATATCCTTTGTGTCATACCTTAGGGTATGAGATTGTATTTATTAACAGCAAATAATGTCAATCTGTTACCTGTGCTGACTCAAGCTGATCTCATGTCCAAAAGTCTTATTACACAGCTCACATGCAAATGGCCTTTTACCATTATGCGATCTCCTTGCGTGTACTTCTAGACCGTGGGGTGTTGAAAACATTTTTTCACATTTTATACAGGAATAAACATCACCTGCAATGAAATCAGTATTTTAAAAATTTACTAAAAATACCATTGAAAATATTTTTAGACATTTTAATAAAGGCACGTAAAAAACATCAGCAAGAATACATATTTTAATGTCTTATTATTTCCACTACAGAGAAAACACGACTCAGAAACAACAACACAAAATGCAAGAAACCAAATAAGAGTAACAGTTATTTAACTCTAGAAAACTTGTCATTAGTGTGTTGTTAAATTGTAGAAAAGTAACAATCAGATCGTTTGATGTCTTAATATGTTTTTTGTATATTTCAGCATTTTTTTATGTGTGGATATGTGAATATTATTTTCTTGGAAAAGAGACTTAGCAGATGATTTTTTATTGAAAAATTAAAGAAAGAGGTTTGACGTGACTGTAAAGTGTGAACAAATTATTTATTATTTATTTATTAACGAACAAAACCAAGTTACAAAATTACAAAGTTTAAAAAATATAAATACATGGTACACTTACCCAACGGCATCATTCCAGGCCTCATTAACAAATGATGATGATGAGGATGCATTCCTGAGGGATTACTTCATAAAATGATGCCGTAACCGATAGATATCTTCAGCAGAAGGCGTAGGAGGATATTGCGCCCCCGACTGATTACTACTAGCCATAGCCGCTGCCACTGCGCTGAAATACAGTGACGTAGGAGTGGGAAGAAAACTTCTCCTCCCCATCCTTTTGTTGATATAAACTTGGCGGAAAGAAGCCGGGATGTACAAAACCTCGTGGTAAGAATGGCGGACTGTATTCATGCGTACTGTTTTTTAAAGCTTGCGCATCCTTCATAAGGTCCACGAAAGGAGGATAGAGGTATGATCTGGTAACTGATATGGTTTCTTGGTAACAGGGTGCGTTTTTTGATAGTTTTTTGGGGTTGTCTGGCCTTAGAAGGGCGCTGACTGAAAAGGCTTCACTTTTTTTGCTGGGAGAATCTTCTTTTCTAAGGTCTGTTACTGATGATGATCTTGGTGAGTCACTAAAAGAAATGTTTTTAGTGAATAAAGATAGAATACTGATGAAGATACACATAAGGACCAAAAGTCCAAAATGAATTCGATTAAAATTCGAGTAAATAATTTTGATTAAAACTCTGAAACACGTCTGGTGACTTACCAAATGCATTTTTGACACTTTAACGCCATTTCTACAGAGTGCTCTATTTGAGAGATATCACATCATAAATATTTTTTTTAAAAAACACCCTCTATTTTATTGCATTTTTGGATTTACCGGAACATTCTGGACATATTTTATAAAGTATGTCCTATTTCTAGAAATTTTCGATTAAAAATTAGTAGAAATAGGTAGACCAGTGGTTCACGTTTGTTGTCATTTTGCGGCTGATAATTATTATCAAATAACATTTTCATACACTAACTTAATTGAATATTCCAAAAACAAAATGGTTAAATTGATGGAAAATTAGAGAATAGATGTGTTGATAATGATAGGATGTGGTGATCGTGTTAAGACTCATAGGGAAGTTTGCGAAATATTAAATATGAAATATCTAGCCATTCAAACATCTCAATCCGCCGTAAGCAAAATTAAGGAAAAATTTAGAAAAACAGGACACGTACGAGGTTTTTCTAGGTCCTGTCGGCCATCAATTTCTGAAGACAATAAATGAAAAATTGTTTTAGAAATTGAAGAATTTTTAGAATTTCTGAAGATTTTTGTTGGTTTCAACAGAATGCGCGATTATTTTAATGACGTCTTTCCAGGTCGTTGGATAAGGCAAAGGGGACTAATAGAGTGATCTGCTAGGTCACTGACCTAACTGCAATAGGTTTTTTCTTTTAGGGCTACCTTAAACATAAACTTAAAAGGAACAAGCCCAACAATATTGAAGAATTAAAGTTTAGATTCAGATAGGAAATTGAATTAATAACGCCTGAAATAATACACAACGTTTAAGAAGAGTTTAATTTGCAGTTTGCTAGCTATCAGAAAGTCAATGGAGCACAGTTTGAGCATTTTTTTGACTCAAGAGTAGAGTAGTTTTTAAAAATTTTCTTTGTTGATATTCATTTTTTAACAATTTTTTTAAATAAATTGATTCTTTATTCAAAAAATTCAAAGGAATGGGACATACTTCACAAAATATGTCTAGAATGTTTCGGTAAATCCAAAAATGCAGTAATACACAGGGTGTTCCATTAAAAAAAATATGATTTAATATCTCTTAAATAGGACATCCTGTATAAATGGAGTAAGTGTCACAAAATGCGGCATTTGGTAAGTCACTAGACCTGTTTCAGCGTTGTTACCAAAATTAGTTACCTGGAATTTAATCGAATTTATTCCGGACTTTGGTCCTCACTGTATACTATTTTGTTTAAAAAAAATAAACACAATGAAACCAATACCCTTTTTGATGCTGCTTTATATTTTCTTACCGAAGTGAAGGTGAATTTGTCCTTGAATGTGGTGGCGAATCGACTTCCAGCTCTGGACTAGTACTGGGCGATGGCCTACTGGGCGAGTGGTCCCATGCGCTATCGTTTCTCGGTGACGTTCGTTCATCTCCGCTAAAATAGCTACTGTTTTCTTCTTTTGGACAGTACTTCGTATTGTTGTTGTTCACTGATTCTTCGTCATCGTCCGATCTCGATACCAGGCGGTTGATTCCAAAAGTGATACGTTCTGAAACAAAAAAAAGGTTATTTAGTAAAGGTAAAAATACAAGTCTAATATCCGAGTACCGAACTATTGTTAAAGTTGACAATGAACTTAACAACGAACAAACAAAATTAACAAAAAATGAAAAACCTTGGCAACGTAGCACATTTTTTAAAGTTTAATGACAACTGGTTGTCAATAAATAATTTAGTTTGGATTTTGCGTTTAAAACTTAATTAAGCATTTAAAAAATATTAAAAAAGTAATTAGCTCGCACCAAATATAATAATAATAGGTTTGGCACTCTAACAAAGTAATTTTAAATATTATCTTTAAAAATAAGCAGTAGAATAGATAGTTTAAGCGACCAATACTGCAAAAAAATTGTTTTTTTAAAGGGATTCTTTAATATAATTTATGCTGTAATAGGCATTTATTGATAAATTCAGCTGGGACTATATTTAGAGTAGACAAAATATTTGCTTTCTTTTCCTGGAAAATTGCTGTTTTAGTTTAATAAATATTAGTAACGATCAAAACTACACGGCAGCAATTTTCTGTGACCTTATTAAGGCTTTCGTGTGTGTCTCCTACGATGTGCTCCTCAAAAAACTTAAAATCTACAACTTTGGTAAAAGCAGTATGGCCTTTATCGGTTCCTACTTAAAGGGACAGAGCCGGCTGTGTTGGTCGTGGGTGCAGTCTGCGGAGATTGTGATAAATGTTGGGGTCCCACACGGTTCGGTCCTGGGACCCTTACTTTTCTAAATAGGTTTTAATGACTTGCCTTATGCTGATCCAAGGGCTGGATTCACTCTTTTCGCGGACGATACTACTATGTCTTTCACCGCTGGTGATCTGGATGAGGCACTTGCTGGCCCTGCGGAGTCCCAGTCGACGGCTAAAGATTGATTCGCTGCTAATCAGCTTTACTTAAACAACCCACAATAAGACTGATTCTTGGGGTGCATCTTGACACCAGCTTAAATGGGGATTCTCATATTGAAAGCCTAACTTCAAAACTTAGTTCAAATATATTCGTGTTGAGAAACTTGTCCCATTGTGTTACGGCTAATGTTCTGAAACTAACTTATTTCTTACTGTGCCATAGCCACATCTTAATATGCGGTTCTTGCATGGGGGCATGCAAGTTATGCGGCTCAGATCTTTAGACTTCAGCGTCGAGCAGAGAGATTGGTCTCGGATCTCTCATACAGGGCTGATTGTAAGATTGCATTCATTCAGCACAAAATATTGACTTTTTATCAGTTTACATATTAGAAAATGTGCAACACATTAAGAAAACTATATACAGGTTCGGGTATAAAACATATCAGGATGTACAGTCGTATAATACACGAACTAAATAGCATTCCGGATTGCGTTTGACAAGGATTTCGAACGAGGCATTGAGCAAATCGGACCTTTATCACGTGGGGTCTCTAACAATTTTTTTTTAAGTTTTACATGTATAGCCTTGGACACGCCATTAACTTAAGAAAGAAGGATTATTTACTAGATAAATTTTTTAGGAACAAACCCAAAAAAACGTAATAAAGTTAAAATAATGAGATTGTGTGTTAGCTGAAAAGGCGTTTAATAACCATTATCAACACTAATAGAATGCATTAATTTATAATTTAGAAGACATAAACAACCTTCTAAAGAAACCTGAAAATACATGAAATTGTTTTAATTATGTTGTTTTTGAAACGAATAGCTGGATATATCAAGCAGTAAGTACTTATATTGGAAATAAATAGTTTTTATTATTCTATGAAACTAAAACAGCAATTTTCTAGCAAAAGAAAGCAAATCATTTGTGAACTCCAGATGTGATGCTAAATTTATCAAAAAAAAAAAGCAAATGTAAAAAAATTCTGCACTATTGGTCACTTGAGGTATCTATCTTACTGCTTGTTTTTAAAGAAATTACATAAAATTACTTTGTTAGAGTGCCAAACATATTTTTTTTTATTTTTTATGCAAAGTATTTTTTTATATGCTTAAAGGCAAAATCCCGAACTAAATTATTTTTTGACAAATAGTTATGCTCTGTAGCTAAGAGTTGTCATTTTTATCTGTTTGGTAATTTAACACGTTGTTAAGTTCGTTGTTACTTTAACAACAAGTTCGTCACTCGGTCGTAAGAAATTTAATAACTGACGTTAATACTCAGTGCTAGCAAGTAAAAATTATAGACTCTACCATCTTTCTGTTAACAACCAGGACATATTCCCCAATTCCATTACTAAAAGCCTTTATAGAGTTTTCATTATTTTCTGCGTAATTCCATTGCTCTTTTTCGTCAGCTTAAAACAACAGTAGTTGATTGAAAATTGGGCGCAATTCAAACAGCTGCTGTTTTCAGATTTTCCATGATTGTTTTGGTTGGTTTGCCAGGTTGTTTAATTTTCATTGTGATTCGAAAGCTCTCTGCCTGTTTCCGACTGTTATTTCGTGGAATAATAACGTCCAATTTGCTGATTTTAATTATTATTTGATTGGATTGGATAGAGAATGGTGACAGTTTGCGAAAATAAAGCAATAATGTTATGAAAATTAAAGCTTTTTGTGCAGCGTGGGCTTCAGGCAGTATACTATGTATTAGTTTCCTACATGGGACCAAGAATAAAGTTAAGGGTTAAGGAAAAGTGGTCAGAAAATTGTTTAAAACAGTATAGTCAATAAACTCTTGGCTTGGGAAAAAATTATAAAAAAACAAAATAGCTTCGCTAAATCAAAATCGGTCAATTAAAACTGGAGATATTGCAAGTTTAGTGCAAAAATATTGGAAAATAACCATTTTTCCGATCTTTTTGGCTCAAAACTTGGCTTCTATTCAACGTAGAAAGTCCCACAGCGCTCATTTTAAAGGTCTTTATTTTAAAATGAGATATAATAGACCACCTAAATATTATATAAAAAAACTTACAGCCTCTTGAACGCAGTATTTTTGACAAAAAAAAGCAGCGTTGTTTGTTAATAAGCCTTTTCAACTGAGAAACATTTGAAATACCACTGATCGTGAAATGATTCTTGTTTTGGTAAAGAAACAAAAATAATGTTAAATAATATTTTGTCTTAATGATAAAACTATCACCATCAACGAATAAATCAATGCATTTAAACAATGCATTGATTTCTTCGTTTAATGTTAGCTTGTCAATTTTTGAAGAAACTTTTTGTAAGCTCGGATTTTTAAAAGTCCAGTTTTATCACAAGGTTTACATTTAATGGATAAATGCCTTTTTTAGTACGAGGAACATAGGTCTTAAGACCTAGGCAACTTTTTTCAGTAATTGACCTATTCTGAAGAAATTGTAAGAGGAAAAGCAGCTACACTATAGTGTCAGATGGTGGGGCGTAGCGTCATGAATTTTGTGACATAAGTTATGATCTGAACAACCAAGGATGAAGTAAATTGGGTTTGGTAAAGGTTAAAAGTAAGAACAAGATCTGCTGAATTTAAATAACAATTTGGAACCCGATGAAAGTTGATGAATATTATGATAAGGTTGGTGAGCGAGTTACTGATTTCGTTAGCTGCTCTGCCATGTATGTTAGTTCTTGTAGAAACGAACCAACTTTTATAAGGAACATTAAAATCATTAATCGTTTATTTAATTATTTATTTCTTTATATCTGAACAAAGTGGGTACAACAGGTACCCACTAGGGTGTCTTCAAGTTTAGAATATTTAGCATTTCCTAAAAAATGAAGTAGTGTGTACAGAATAAAAACTAATGCTAAAACCTACAAATGTGGTAAAACATTTAAGAAAATTATAAAATAGCAGAAAGCAGAGTACAGAAAATCAGCTCTGTGCACTTAAATATTTTTAATGAACTTTTTACCTAAGATAAAGACTTTGAAAAATAATCTATTTATTCAGCACACATATTACTATTTCTTATTATTTTGCAGAGAGGTGAATTCTGACCCGTACTTGTGTTCCTGAATGGTAGGAAAAATAATTCGTTTACTATTGGAGACCTCTGAGAAGCATTGAGAGATATTTTTTGCAGTATGCAAGTGTTCTGTGTGAGATTATTTAATATTTTATATCAAAATAAAATATCCAAAGCAAATATGCGGTCACACAATGACTTCAGATGAAAATAAGTTCGTGCAAGAGTGATATCATTATTGTTTATAATAAAATGTTGTTTGAACGCAATAAATTTTGTAAAGGTATCTATTGTATTTTTTACTCGTTTAGTGTTGTTTCTTTTCCATTTTAAACAAAAAAAAGCATTAAAAATGTCACTGGTATGCCTATAATTGTTAAAAATAATTTTCTAAGGAAGTAAATAATTACAATGTACACATTTCTTAAAATTTACCCAACCTACATAAAGCCATAACGCCGGCAAATTAAGCAAATATAATCAATCAAAATGAAATAATTGAAAATTGATAAGTAAATAAAGGAGAACCGATGTTACGACGTGCTTATTCCCTCCATTAATCACTTTTATGGCAAATGAAAATATTACTGCTTTCAGGTAATTAAGTGTTTGATTGTAATAATTACCCACGGATGACGTTATACCTTGGAAAGTTTTTATTTGGAACACGGGAGCCAAAGAGTCATTTATAAAAAACATATTGTTTGATTTAAGGGTGAGTGGCTCGATTTTGTAAGAGTTATGGGTGGTAATCAAATTTTTTTGGGTAAATATCGTCCAAAAATTTTAAAATTTTTTGTGTCAAGGTTTTAAAAAAAAAATGTTTAAAGAGGTTTTCGCTCTTTTTTTTTTTTTTTGTTTTTTTAAAAAATTTTTTTTTGAAAAACAATATTTTTAAAAAAAAAAAAAATTTTTCCTCTGGTAGCAAATTTTACAAATTAGTTAATTTTTATTATTTTTTTTTTTATCTAGACGCACGGTAATGAGCCAGGCCGACTTCCTCCTATAATAACTTCGTTATCGTTTCCCTAAAATATAAGATTTTTGGGGGGATAATACACATGCCACTATGGTCAATTTAACACCGGTATTATGTAGTACTATTCTAGACTAGCTATAGTGCACTCATTGGATGCTTGGGTTTTTGGGGGGGAGCAGCAGCAGTTATAAGCAGCGTACTGCAGGGGATAATTGAAAAATGGAAGATTTAGAAAAACGTGCGGTGATCAAATACGTCCTTTTAAAAAAGGGTTTTTTAAAAAAAGGAGATTAAAAAAAAATGGATGGCAGACTCAAGGAAGCTGCCCCATCATATTCCATGTTTTTAAAAAATGGGTTTGGGAAATTTTAAAAAAGGGAAGCACGAGCATTTTATGAGGAGCCTCGCCCCCAAAGCCCTGTGAAAGTGACTACACCAGAAATTATTTGAAAAAATTTTTCCCCAAAAAAGTGCTTGGTGACCGAAAAATTCACGAGATAGCAGAAGCTGTACAAATATCTAAGGAACGTGTTTGCAACATTTTTTTAAAAAAAATTTTGTGCTTCCCAAGGTCTGTGCCAGGTGGGTTTTTGCGTTTCGACAGCTGACCAAAAGATGAATCACAAAAAAAAATTTTTCAGGACAATTTGACTCTGTTTCGTAAGAATCCCACTGAATTTTTTTTACGATTTATTACTATGGACGAAACTTGGATCCATCACTACACTCCAGAGTCAAAATTACAGTCAAAACAGTGGATTGGACCCGGTGAAAGTGCTCCCAAAAAAAAACAAAGTCTGTTTTTCAGCAAACAAGGTTATGGCCCCTTTTTTTTTGGGGGGGGTAAAGGAATAAAAATTTTTTTTTGATTATCCCCCAAAAGGGTCGGAGCATCACTGCGGTACTACGCACCATTATTTCAACGTTTGAGTGATGAAATTTAAAAAAAAAACCCACTTGGCACAAAAAAAAGTCTTGTTTCATCACGACAATGCTCCAGTCATTTCATGCGTCGTCCCCGGGGGGGGCCCCAAAAAAAATGAATTGAAGTTTGAAATGCTTCCTCATCCACCCTACTCGTCAGATCTGCCCAAAAAACTATCACCTATTTCCTAACCTCAAAAAACACCTTGGTGGTCAAAGATTTCATAGAAATGATGAGGTTATTAGGCCGTAAATAGCTATTTTGAGGAGCTCGACGAATTATTCTAATGGTATAAAAAAATTGTAACACCGTTATGATAAATGTATTACCCCCTTTTGGGGGATTATGTTGAGAAATAAATGATAAATTTAAAAAAAAAAAAATTTTTTTTTATTGTCGGGGCCCCCACTTATCATCCGACCCCAAAAAAGGTACTCTTATTACTTGTGAAAATGTTGAGAAAGTTAGGGCAAATGGTTTTTGAGATATTCGATTCGGGGAAAAAATCCATTTTTTTCCCCGACTGACCCACTCCTTTTCCCCCTTAACTTATTGAATTTATGGGCGGAGCAATTTTTTGGCAGTCAAAT